>BSBK01010812.1:215000-219019 GCA_027943335.1 Chamaecyparis obtusa
TTTTTTAATGTTATAATTTTTTTAAAAATTTTAATAAAGTTTTTAAAAAATGTTTACTTGATAAATTTTATAATGGTTTATAAATTTTAAAATGTTAATAAAGTTTTTAAAAATGTTTACTTTATAAATTTTAAATTTATTTAATGAAATTTTTATATTTTATTTTATAAATTAAAAGTTTATTTTATAAATATTAATTTTATGTATTAAATTTTTTTAATGTATTTAATAAATTTTGATTATTATAATTTTATTAAATGTCATTAATAACAAGTCTTAATTATTATTTTTATAGTCTTTTTATTTTATTTTAGGAACTTTATATGTTTATTTTATAAATTTAAGGGTTTAAATTTATAAATATTAATTTTATTTATTAAAATTCTTAAATGTTTTTTAATAAAATTTTAATTATTATAGATTATTTTAATTTTATTAAATGATTTATAATAAACTTTACTTATTATTTTTATGGTCTTTTTATTGTTATTCAAAATTTTAAAGGTTAACATAAATTTTTGGTAGATTTTATATATGTGTGGTTATTCTTCTAAGTAGATCGATTTAGACTTGGTGTTTAATCTTAAATTTATTTTTAGATGGCTCAATTTAATTATTTGTAAATCCAATTTTCATAGTCTACATGTTGGATGATCAATTTTTTTCTTATGAACTTTGGATGTTTTGTGGTTCTTTTCTAGAAACCCATAATAAGGATGTTGTGAATAGTTAGACGCCACTTTGGTAGTCCTAATTAGACCAAAAAGCCTTGGGTAGGATGTGGGGCTCTTTATGCTGATGTTTCCTTATGATAACTTTGGGAAGGAAATACGGTCACCATGTCCTGTAGTTTATAAGGGAAGGATGCCAGTGTGGAAATTTTCATCCTTGATGACCTATTGTGTGTAGGATTTCTAGGTGCCCCAAGTGAGTGGCTCACTATAGGATCTGGGCCAAGGAGGCTAGAGGGATACCTTTTGGGTGAGTTTTAAAAGAACTATATAATTTAAAAATTGGTTTGGGTATGAGTATGGGATTAATTAAACCTTTAAAAAGATAAAAGATTTGATAATGGCCGCATAGGTCCTTTTGGAGTACCGAGGTCATTGTGGCTACTGGGGCAGGGTTGCTTAAGGGCACCAGAGTACATGACTGCTAGGAAGGATCCCAACACATAGGACTATGCGATGACACTCACTTGATCAGTATCCTAGGAAAACTCCTCTATTGTTCTTTGTGTTTATGTAAGCATTGTTTTGTGTGGGGGGTTGGTTATTTCGCTACCTTAGACTTTCTTAGTTTCTCTTGTGTGAATAATGGTTCTATCTCCTAGCACGGGGGAGTACACCTTTGTGGATCCACGCAGTTGGGTGGTGAATTTCTTGTTCGAGGGTACTATTCGAGTGTTGCAGTTTTTGGAGGCATTTGAAGATGTTGCAGTTTGCTCTATCTAATTTTCTTATTATGGAGTTGTTTGTAAGAACATTGTAAGAATTTGTTCAAACTTATGTAAGCCTATAAGGCCTTGTAATGTGAAAGAACCATTGTATGCCATCTATGCACTTGAGGAGGGTATCTTCAGGAAAGGATGGGAATGGAAGATAAACTGTAATATTCCTTTATTTGGCATATTTCAAGTTATGTGTGGAAAGAAGTGTAAAAGCAATAAATTGATATATCAATGCTTAGTTTCTCTATTTCTTGTCTTTTACTTATAGAAATAAATGAATCAATGAATTTTCCTTTTATGCACATTTTAAACTTAATGCATCTCATGGAAAGTTAATTACTAAATTTAGAGAATAAACCCTAAGGGCAACCTGTTAGGACGTAATACTTAATTGAATTTAGTAAGTACAAAAAAAAATTACACAATTCTTTTGTTTATTTGTATGTCCTTCCGAGTTCCCTAGCGGGGCATGACACAATACTTCAATACAAAAAAAAATTTTATTGTTATAAAAATAACATATTATTATATAAAATATAATTTATATCTAATGCAAAGGGACCAATAGTTGAACACTACAACTTTTTGACAATCTCATACATTTCATGGGAAAATACAAGGCATTTGTTGTGTTCCCTTTTATATTTATGATAAGATAAATTATTAATATGAAATATTCTAATGCATATGCATTGCTTCCCCAATAGTTGTTCACATAAGAATAGTATTTGTACACTAAGATAATAATACATGTTTAAGTGAATATTCTTATTTAATTAAATGAACATTTTTTTAATTTAGAAATGGGTGATCGACTATTAGAATCGACACAACTAGTGACTCCTCTCCCCTAATAATATATTAAAATATGTAAATTTTAATTATCATCATATAAGGAAATTACAATTGAATTTTAGCTTTCATATCTTATGAGAATATCTATAGATATAAATGTCAGGTTGCATGGAAACTTCTTATTGGGCATTTACTTTTGACGTCAAAGTCTAGTCGGTACAAAGTGCTATCAAACATCTCATCTTTTCTCGCACTATTGACCCCAATCAGTCGCCTGATCCGTCTGTAAGTCAGTCGCCCTATTATACTGAAGTACGTCAAACGACCATCTACTTATAAACTAGCCAGTTCTATACTTAGAAAAATTGAAGTCACGCTGATGGCGGCGCCCACCCTCGGATTTGAAGTCTTTCTAAATTAATTCATAAATAATCTCGTTTAAAATCGGAATAAAATATGAATATTCCGAGTTGCCCTGCCAAACTACCAAGATATTCTATGCCGCCGTCCATGACGAAGTTGGTTTTGTCTTGGCTTCTGCATTAGGTAGAGGACTCTTCTCATCCATCTTTTTTCTATTTGCTGGGAGAAGGGAGCATATTGTTGCTCATTCAATTTAAGGAAAAAAATATTTTTACTTTTTAAATATTGGTGTGTTTTGCAATCTTTATTTTGAATCTAGATGTGTACTAATATTCTTATATTCCTAACTTTACTTACTTGTAGAATCTAAATTATAGATCGGATTTTACAATTGTTTAGTTGTCTTGGTAAAAATTTATTTATAAATCTTATATTCTTAATTTGAATTATATTTTTTACTATTATGTTAGACAAATGTTTATGCAAGCTTTAAAATAATTAATTTTGATCAAAATATATTGTGACATTGACACTATTTTCTTTTGTCCACAACTTATTGTCATCACTTACAAATTATCTTGAAACTTGCTATTACCAAATTTTCAAGCCGTTAATAAAAATATTGTTGAGATTTGTCTTTGACGTTTGTGAGTATATAAAAAAACAGAGCTCTAATATCAAATTAGTTTGGAAGTTTAAAATTTTCATCAATTACCGACTAGTCCAAGTCATTATTGTTGATTATTTCTCTTATTTGAATGTTTTGAAACATGCATACTCTATGTTGATCATTTAGACAAAAAAAGTAACTTCTCTTAGGGTATTTATGTTAGATTTGTGTTTGCACAGGATGCCCAAATATTAAATGATCATACGAGTATTTCATGACACTATAATTAAGAGAAACAAAATTTATGTTTCTCATTTATTCCTACAACAAAAAGGAAACTATCTTCAATCTTTTGACATAGCCAAAAAAGAAATATCAAATATGTTTTAAGGGGAAGGTAGGGTTGGGGGGGGTGATGTTCAGAAGGGGGTATCTTGTGTAGCTATCCCCAATGAGCTACCTATCGAATTTGACGTTAAGTCTCAAAGGGAAGGAAGAGATCTTCAATATTTGGGTTCAATGAATAAAAAATGAAACTCGTTTGATTTATCGTGCTATTGTTTATTTCTCAAATTTGGAGCTCAGTCGAAGGAAATCCTTCATGGTTGTTTTTTTTTGTAAAAAATTGCCATTTTAAATGCGCTTTACATTTATTAAATTAATGGAGCCTTATAAATAACAAGTTTACATCTACCTTTTGATCTTATAAAATTTTGTCATTATACAAATTTTTTGCTCTAGTTGTTTTACTATTATCCATTATATTTCTCTTATTATACCTTCATTTCATGTATTTTTTCC
>BSBK01010813.1:0-2500 GCA_027943335.1 Chamaecyparis obtusa
ATTCTGTTGGAGGAAAGGCCATCAAAAGAAATGTCTACCCTAGACGTTTGGTTGATGGGGCCAATTAAGATCAAATTAAAGATTTGATCTTAATTAATAACTTTTGTCGCTAGGCTAGTAAATCGACTAGCTCACATTAACAAAAATATGTGAGAATGAAACATTTCACATATTTTGTTCTTGGGTACAAAGCATTTGAAATGTTCTATATCTAGGAAAATCAACCCAAATTTGAATTTGGTGTTGCGAGGATAGGGTAGATGCTAGATTAGGAGGTACAACAAATTTTGAGATTGTAAAAGGTACAAAGGCTAAAAATGGTAACATAGGGCCCATGTAGGATAATAAATGATTGAAAAGGAGAAATAATAAAGGATCATACTTAGAAGTAAGGGCTTACCTCAATTTTTGAAGAAACTGAATCAATACAAGAATTATAATATTAATTTAAAGGCCCAATGAGCATTAAGAGAGCATGAAATCAAAGTGAGAAATCACGCATACTAAAATGGGGCCAAGATGAGCATCTAATTGTAGAATTCTAACTTTTTAGGATGGTACAATTAACTATATATTTTAACATATTTATAAACTTTGAAGCATCAACGAATATTTTAACATAACTATAAGATTTGGTTTGTTTATGTGACCCAACCACGAGACTTTAAAGAAAGAATAAGGGGGGACACTCCTATTAATAGCATTTTCAATAGAGAACGTAACATAAATGGAGATATCATTCATAAAAATAAAAATTTAATGAAAAATATGTAAGGACATTGTGGCTCTATTCCCCTATTTCTGTTCTTTTTGTTTTTCTATTGTCTAGTTGATTATTAGCATTTATTTCCTTTACTTGGATTTTTTTTTTGTAGAATGGTTTCAGTTCTCTTCAAAACATGTTTTCCTTTAATCAAAACATATTTATACACTAAGATAATACACTTATTAACAGATTTTTCTCATTTAAATTTTCCTTCAATGACTATATATAAAATATAACTATCACTTCCTTTGTCACATCTCCTTTTAAACTACTAAATCTATTCTTTTAAATTATTTTGGATTATTATATATTCATTTAACTAAATTTATATAAATATACCTATGCATCTATAATAAGTGTAATTATAATAAGAGGTGGAGAGAACTCTTCTGGAGTTTACCTAGGTCTTGTTGTTCCCCTGTTTCTGTGCTGGTTTGATTTTAGGTTTTTTGTTGCTGGGTGTTGTTGCTGGTTTCTGGTTTTTTGGTTTTTTGTGCTAGTTATGGGTTTATCGGGCTTGTTTCTAGTCCTATTTCAGTTCAGTGGGCTTAATGTCTATTCCTATTTTGTAAGGGTTTTCGGGTCCCCCTAAAATGTGTTTTTACTAGCAATAAAAAATAAGTATAATTATAAATATATTTATTTAATAAATACACCTACTAAGCCATTTTTTATAATAAATACACTTTCCTTTTATTGATTTTATCTTTTATTATCTTCATTTATTCATCTTCTCTTGATTTTTTAAGTACCTATAAATAGATTTATAATTATATTTTCAAATACTTATATAATTTATTACAAATAATTTTAAACATGTATGTCCATACTTCTTTTCACATAAATATATTTATAGCTAGATAACTACTTATAAAAATATTTATTTATTTATATTATTATAAACTTATCATAAATCTATATTATTGTTTTATGCTTAATTTTAAATTTTTAGCACTTTGTGACATAAATATTTATCCAATAATATATTGACTTGTGACTTTATGAGTGAGATAGTTTCTTTCTCTAAATACATAGCTCTCAGTTCACTAATAGAGGAAGAAAATAAATTGTTATGAATGGGAACTAAATTTAATAATTGTCCATAGGTTACATTCTTATTTTTTATATTAATCCTTCCCATGTAAGAAGCCAATCTTTTTTTATCCCTTGGCTTACTTTCACATCTTGTTATTTCTTCCTCTTTCTTCTCCTCTTACTTTAGGTTCAAAATAAAATCTCTCCTCTCTCCTCCTTCTCCTCCTCTCCTTTTTAGTCAATATATAACTAATCATTTTTCTCCTAAGGTACTCTTTTCATGTTGATGATGGATCACAAAGTGTAATCTAAAATGTTGATGCAAAAACTATCAGACAATTGAATTCAAAATAATAGCAATAAAAATATAGTTTTCTTAAGATATACTAAACATAAAAATATCATTTAAAGTAGTCAAAACATGTTGAATGTGATGTTATTAAGGTATAAAAAACATAATAATATCATCTAAATATACAATGATGAATTATCGTAGCTGGAATACATGAGAATATGATTAACAGGTTATAGAAATGCACAAGATAATTTTGTGTTATACCAAAACAATCACTAACCATTTATAAAAAAATAGATTTTGTTTTGAAGATAGTTTTCCAACAATCAATAGAATCCACTCTTACATAAAATGAGATCCATCTTTCTTAAATAATAAGATTAGTTAAGATCATATAGGAGATC
>BSBK01010813.1:7500-129612 GCA_027943335.1 Chamaecyparis obtusa
ATAGTTCAAGTGAAATAAACACATGATAAATAAGAGAGAAAAATAAGAGTCTAATTACCAATAGTAGGTGTTTCCATCGCATATGTGGTCATGCTATGTGTTGCTGACATTGCAGGCGGAACTACCTCTGTGGATCTAATCCTCATACCAGGCACCATACTCAACATAGGTTCAATAGCAGGTGCTGAACAAAAATATTATTAGAGCATAAAAAATATGGATAACCATGGACAAGATGGAGGATAAAACATGCGATGTACCATCTAAAGTATTTTCATCTGAGGTAATGCGTCACTTTCACATACTAAATATCTCACTTTCTTCTTCCATTCCTAGATTTTCCTCGCTTGAGGAATACAATTCTGACAAATACCTATTCATTGGTACCTGCACTTCATGTAGTGAGAAAGATAGGTGGCAATGAGAGAGATATTTTACAAATGCTAAAAGACATTAATCTCTATTTGGTGTATTGACTTGTACCTGACAATCCATTAGACTGTGTGGGATACTGGACATAAGATAATAGTTATATAATCAGACAAACATAGTTCACTCCATAGTTTTCATTATATCTTGTGAAGGAAATTATACATTGTTATAATTATCTATTTATCCAACAATATTTTGAAATATCTCAGCATTTCATATGACTAAACATCTCAGCATTGCATGAGACACCACTATTGTGGCATTTTGTCAAATGGTTCTCATTCCTTGCCAGTGTTTTTATTACATCTTGTGAAGGACTTTATACATTATTAAAATTATCTATTTATACTTTCAAAATTAGCTCACTCCATTGTAGGAAAAAAAGATAATCCACTATGATTTAACATCATTGAGATGCCTCCTTTTATTAGCTTCACATCACCTTCTCATAGCTTCTCATAGCTTCCTATGTGTTTCATCCTTCATTTATTCACATACTTCAACCAAACTTTTAATTTTCTAACAGATTTTGCCAAAGGCTTTGTAGGAAACCAAAGACATAATATATCATGAATTTGCTTTAAAATTAATGTATTGCTCTAGATTTCATATGGACAGTTTGTCAAATGGTTGGAATGTATGTTTATTCTAATGGAGTTATATCATTTGGAATGGATATATGATTGGTTGATATCAAATTCTATGTCAAGATCTACAACATTAAATTGATCATAGTTAGAAGACTCGGACACAAGAAGAATATGAGTATAGCCAATTTTTAGAAGAATATGAATGAATGAAAACATACATAAGTGGATGAACATAAATAATGAAGGTACCTAATATTGCCTGAAGTAATGAAGTGTTGACCCTAGGTTCAATCTAGTATGCTCATGTATGATCCATAAACTACAAGGAAAGAAAGGATGGAGTTAGATACAAAGGATCTAAGCAATGTCTGACACCATATTATTGATCCTCATCTACAATTATGCATTTGCATAGTTAAGCCATACACTTCTAAAAGGAACTATGCTAAATAACATGTGCACTCAAGAAAATGCACTCGGGAACATGTGCAGAGTATAGGCGTTGGAATCCAAATGAAGCCCTACATTTATGTCTCTATTAACACCTAGTGAATCACTGTTGTGGCTGCATTTATGTCTCTATGAACACCTAGTGAATCACTATTGTGATTGCATCATCTAAATAGTGCAACAACAACACCAGATGTTGTTGTTCCATCTGGTGTTGCTATGACATCATTTCCAAATGATGCATCCACAACAGTAAGCCACCATGCCCATCAACACAAGGTAGACATGATCAAGCATAAGCAATGGAGGGGACATTATCAAGGTCAAATTTTATTCCTTGAAATTTTATATTTGTACAATTATAAAATTTCATGCATTGAAATTTTATAACATAGTTTCTTAGCATTTGATCTTCATATTTCATCCATGACTTGAGGTAGGCATTCAAGATTTTTCTTCTCATTAACCCAATTTTATTTTGATGGCATTTGTTGATTTAATTGTGACACCAGCTTGGTTATAAACAAAAAGAAAAAGAAAAAGAAAGTGTCATTTGTAATTTTTGTGAATTCAAAGAGCTGCTGTGAAGATGACACTGCACTTTTGTGTGGCGTGAAGAGGGCATTCGAGCTTGGTGTGTGCGAAGAGGCCAGCACCATGTGGGAAGAGAGAACTAGCACTTGAGGTAGGCATTTGAGCTTTGTCTTCTCATTAAATCAATTTAATTTTGATGGTATTTGTTGATTTAATGGCACAATATGAATGTTAATAGTGGCATTGTTTACATCTTAGCATTTGGAATGCTCGATGACCTATGAGGTTTGAGAGCTAGGGCATCATTGCTATTACCTTCAAGGTAATGTGTGAAGTGTTTGATCTCTCTTTATTTTTTTTTCTACTGATATGAACACTATGTGGTACTCCTTATTTCTGATCATTTCATGAGGAAAATGTATTTATGGCTCTTGGGTTGCAAGCTAGGGCATCATGCATTGTTTATGAGCTCACTTTTTGAGCACCTCATGTCTCTATTTGATTGGTCGGTGCTCTATTTGTTATATTGAGTTTACATCATATATTTAGTCTTAATAAATATCTTATAAAAAAACATAAAACTAACCCAAAATACTTTGTTTTAATAAAATCTTAATAAAACAATCTATTTAGTCTTAATAAAATCTTATAAAACAACATATATTGTGTGAAGTGTTTGATCTCTCTTTATTTGTTTTGTTGTTGATATTCACTAGCTATGTGGTACTCCTTGTTTATGATCATTTCATGAGGAAATGTCTTGATGGCTCGCAGTCTGCAAGCTAGGGCATCATACATTGTTCATGAGCTAACTATTTAATACTGGCATTGTTTACATCTTTTCATTTGGAATGCTTGATGACCCGTGAGCTTTGAGAGCTAGGGCATCATTGCTATTACCTTCAAAGAATTGTGTAAAGTGTTTGATCTCTTTTTATTTGTTTTGTTGCTGATATTCACTATGTGGTACTCCCTGTTTATGATCATTTCATGAGGAAATGTCTTGATTGTTCGTGGGCTACAAGCTAGGGCATCATTCATTTTTTATGAGCTTGTTGTTTGAGCACCGACCAATTAAATAGGGACATGAGGTGCTCAATCAATGAGTTCATAAACAATGCATGATTCCCTAGCTTGCAGCCCGCGAGCCATCAAGACATTTCCTCGTGAAATGATCATAAACGGGGAGTACTACATAGTGAATATCAACAACAAAACAAATAAAGAGAGATCAAACACTTCACACAATATATGTTGTCCTATAAGATTTTATTAAGACTAAATATATTGTTTTATTAAAATTTTATTAAGACAAAGTATTTTGGATTAGTTTTATGTTATTTTATAAGATTTTATTAAGACTAAATATATGATGTAAACCCATAATTATACTTGATATATATATACTTCAAAGGAGGAATTTTGAAATATAGTTGTAGGAAGTTATCTCTTCTATAATGATGGAGGAGTGAAAGGTAATGATCAATGAGGTTGATGCTATTAGATCATACATTAATACATAGTTTACTATTTTGAATTTGAGCTCGGGCATCATGTAATGTTATTACTGTCATTACATGCTTGCTGCATTTGTGCACCATATTTTTTTTTATATACACTGTTTATTTCATTGAGACTATGAGCTTGGCATTTGTAATGTATTTTCTATTATTGGATCAATGCTACCATGTTGTTGAGGTTGTAGATGCATTGAATCACTACTACCATTTTATTTTTATAGCAGCAATATAACAAACAAAGCACTGACCAATCAAATAGGGACATCAGTAAGAAATTTAATGCATTATTACTTCATCATGATGACAAAAATCTCATTGGCTCAAAGCACATAGAATGTGGGTAGATGCATTGAATCACCACTTCCATTATATTTTGATGAAGAGGAAATTTCAAGGCATCAAATTTTATAACCATACATATATTTTATGAGTATAACTGTACAACTGAAGAGCTCCCACATGCCTTGGTTGTTATTGGTGTATGAAAGGTTTTGGTTTTCCTTTCCCAATTGAGATGTCATCCTAAGATTCAAAAGGACCAAGGTAATAATAAGTCTTGAACATAAATGCATGATTATGGATCCTCAAGAAGGAGTTGTGATGCAAAGGAAGAACACTTATATGGGTTTACCCACATAAGGACAATGGTTTCATTCATCTTTCTTTCAAGTGCTCTTGGGTACTTTCCTTGGCCTCTAGGCTTGGGCATCCTATAGGGGTTGAACCAAAATTACGAAGGCAATAAGGACACGTAGAACAATAGGTTTGGGGACTTATACTTATGTTCAATCCTTAGTAATAGTTTGGGGAACTAATTACTAGATGAGTGACTACAATACCCTAGTTTGCATTATTAGATGATCTTGTTTAATTTGTGTTTATTTCATGCAAAGATACATGTAAAGGACAATAAATTTGTGCATCTAAAGATTACAAGTATATATATGAAAAATAACTTGTAGATACTATACAAGGAAAATAACTTTCAGAAGAAAATGCAAGAGTACAAGCATACATAAGAGGACGAACATAAATAATAAGGGTACCAGACATTGCCTAAAGTGATGAATTTTTGACCTAGGTATGAATCTAGTGTGCCCCTGTGTGATCCAAAACCTACAAAGAAAAGAGAGATGAGGGTTAGATAAAAAATATCTAAGCAATTAATGGCATCCTATTACTGATCCTCATCTACAATTATGCATGTGCATAGTCAAGCCATACACTTCTGAAAGAAAAACCATGCTACAGGACATGTGCACTCAGAAGAATGTTACAGAGAGTAAATGGTTGCATTTATGTCTGCATGAACACCTGATGATTCACTATTGTGACTACATCATTCAAACAATGCAACAATAACACCAGATGTTGTTGTTTCATCTAGTGTTGCTGTGACATCATTTCCAAATGATGCACCCACAACAGTCACACACCATGCCCATCAGCATAAGGCAGTCATGAGAAAGCATGAGTAAGCAATGGAAGAGGCATACATCATCATCAAATCAGAGGAGAAAAGCATCAAATATGCATATTAAGGGAGGAGTACATCATGGATTTTAAGTAAATATCATAACATCGCAACATGGTTGGAAGCCTCAAGGAGGCCCCATTGCATGCAGTGAGTAAGCTACATAAAAACAAAGAGGTACACAAATATACATCATCTATACATTATTGCTATGACATGGAGTATATTTGAATCTGCATTTTAAAGGATAAGTAAGAAAGCTGCATGATGCTAGTGAAATTAACAAAGGTACAGATCTAATGAAGTAATGAAGCTACCCACATTCTATGTGCTTTGAGCCAATGAAATTTTTATCATCATGATGAAGTAATAATGCATTAAATATCTTACTGATGTCCCTATTTGATTGGACGGTGCTCTGTTTGTTATATTTCTGCTATCAAAATAGAATGGAAATGGTGATTCAATGCATCTACAGCCTCAACAACATAGTGACATCGATCCAATAATAGAAAATACATTACAAATGCCAAGCTCACAATCTCAATGAAATAAATAGTGTATAAAATAATATATGGTGCACAACAACAACAAGCATGCAATGACAACAATAACATTGCATGATGCTCAAGCTCAAATTCAAAATAGTAAGTGTATTAATGTATGATCTAATAGAATTAACCTCATTGATCATTACCTTTCACTACTTCATCATTATAGAAGAGATAACTACCTACAACTATATTTCATAATTCCTCCTTTGAAGTATATATATATATATATATATATATATATATATATATATATATATCAAGTATAATTATGAGTTTACATCATATATTTAGTCTTAATAAAATCTTATAAAACTAACCCAAAATACTTTGTCTTAATAAAATCTTAATAAAACAATATATTTAGTCTTAATAAAATCTTATAAAACAACATACATTGTGTGAAGTGTTTGAGCTCTCTTTATTTATTTTTTTGTTGATATTCACTATGTGGTACTCCTCGTTTATGATCATTTCATGAGGACATGTGTTGATGGCTCGCAGACTGCAAGCTAGGGCATCATGCATTGTTTATGAGCTCAATGTTTGAGCACCAGCCAATCAAATAGGAACATGAGGTGCTCAAATAGTGAGCTCTTAAATAATGCATGATGCCCTAGTTTGCAGTCCAAGAGCCATCAAGACATTTTCTCATGAAATGATCATAATAAGGGAGTACCACATAGTGAATATCAACAAAACAACAAATAAAGAGAGATCAAACACTTCACACAATGCCTTGAAGGTAATAGAAATGATGCCCTAGTTGTCAAAGCTCACGGGTCATCAAGCATTCCAAATAAAAAGACTTAAACAATGTCAGTATTAAACAATGAGCTCATGAACAATGTATGATGCCCTAGCTTGCAACCCGTGAGCCATCAAGATATTGCCTCATAAAATGATCATAAATGGGGAGTACCGCATAGCTAGTGAATATCAACAACAAAAAAAATAAAGAGAGATCAAACACTTAACACAATATATGTTGTTTTATAAGATTTTATTAAGACTAAATATATTGTCTTATTACGATTTTATTAAGACAAAGTATTTTGGGTTAGTTTTATGTTGTTTTAAAAAATATTTATTAAGACTAAATATATGATGTAAACTCAATATAACAAACAAAGCACTGACCAATCAAATAGGGACATGAGGTGCTCAAATAGTGAGCTCATAAATAATGCATGATGCCCTAGCTTGTAGCCCACGAGCCATCAAGACATTTCCTCATGAAATGATCATAAACAAGGAGTACCACATAGTGAATATCAACAACAAAATAAATAAAGAGAGATCAAACACTTCACACAATGCCTTGAAGGTAATAGAAATGATTCCCTAGCTCTCAAAGCTCGCGGGTCATCGAGCATTCCAAATGCTAAGATGTAAACAATGTCATCCAGATATGTGTACTATCAGATTTCCTACAACAAATAGACTTGTGATGATTTTCACAATAGTACATGTGTTGAAGGAAAGCTCAAAGTAGAAATTAGGAAAATATGAATGTTCATCACGTGTGCATATTAGAGTTGATCAGAGAAGGTATATGCACAACAAAACAAATAAAGAGAGATCAAACACTTCACACAATGCCTTGAAGGTAATAAAAATGATCAAACACTTAAAAATAGGGACATCAGTAATAAAATAATACACTTACTATTTTTAATTTGAGCTCATAAAGATTAAGATATCCCTATTTTATTACTGATGTCCCTATTTACATCTTTTCATCAAATGACCCAAAAACATCAAGAATGGTCCTATATGGTCACTAATAGCCAACTTTCAGAAGAATATGAATGAATATGAAAATATACATAAGTGGATGAACATAAATAATGAAGGTGCCAAACATTGCCTAAAGTAATGAAGTGTTGACCCCAAGGTTCAATCCAATATGCTCTTGTATGATCCAAAAATTGTAAGGAAGGAAAAGATGGGGTTAGATCCAAATGATCTAGGCAATGCTTGACACCCTATTACTGATCCTCATGTACAATTGTGCATGTGCATAGTCAAGCCATACACTTCTAAAACAAACTATGCTACAAAACATGAGTGTGTGTTAATGTGATTCAAAAGCTATTATGGAAGATTGTTTTATTATTGAGATAAGGATATCTTAGTTCTACAAGAATAAATGTTTTGAGAAATATTTGAATTTAATTTTGACAATAACATGAGGAGTGATGTATTTCAAGCTTCAACGAGACTTCATACCACCCAGTTTTCATAGATTACATTCAATGCGTTATTTACGCTTGTATTGGTGGGAAAACTCTCGAAAATGTGCAAAAGAGATTGTATTCAACCATGTTGTTTATATGACACATGTAGTTTACCTCCAACCTAAATCAGTGTTGCATACAAATCTGCGGATGGTGCATGGTATGAAGCCTCACTCAAGCTTGAAAATGATAAGCATTATGATGATGAGGTATGGTGTAGTAAGCACAAGTATAGTTTCTCATAAGCTGCTATTAGTATAGTTTTTTTTTTCAATAGTTGCAAAATCCAGCTTCTCCTATACTTACACGTATGTATACATTTTGGGCTTGGCTTTAATGTCATGTAAATTTGAGTGAAATGGTAATAATATTTAAAAGCAACAAGTATGGCATTTTAAACAAGTATGCATATACATTATATAATAGGAGTGATATATTTTAATGAAAACACTTAACGAGAAGGATGCCTATATAATAGGAGTGATATATTTTAATGGTAGTGGACATAGAAATTGCAGTGAAACTTTGTAATTTATTATTGTAAGTGGACATAGAAATTGCAGTGTAAGTAGCAGGATGATTTTAAGTGGACATAGAAATTGCAGTGAAACTCTATAATTTATTATGGCTCGGTGTTGTGTATCCATAGTCAATGTATATTTAAACTTGAGGATGATACTTATATGATGGCTTAAGTAAATTGTTCTTACCTTGAGAATAGTACACCATGGGATTAGAGAATGGTTGTTATAATAACACCTGTGTGTCTGTGGGATACTTTTATATTCTATATTAAATGATGATACATATGTGTTTCTTCCTTTTACAATAGTTTATATTCTGATACTTATATCTTAAATTGTAAAATGACCAATGAGTGATAATTTCAAAAGTGTAACATAATTAAAGACATGTGAATTCATATTGTACTTAATATGAATGCCACTATGTAATGTTTTTACTTATGATATTTCGAGACCCCTCTCCATTTTAAACTAACCTATGACTTCAAAGGAGGAATTATGAAATATAGTTGTAGGTAGTTATCTCTTCTATAATGATATATGAGTGAAAGGTAATGATCAATGAGGTTGTTACCATTAGATCATATATTAATACACTTACTGTTTTGACAATAATAACATTGCATGATGCCAGAGCTCAAATTCAAATAGTAAGTGTATTATTTTATTACTGATGTCCCTATTTGATCTAATAGCATCAATATAACAAACAAAGAACCGATTAATCAAATAGGGACATGAGGTGCTCAAAAGGTGAACTCAAAAACAATGCATGATGCCCTAGCTTGCAGCCTACAAGCCATCAAGACATTTCCTCATGAAATGATCATAAATGAGGAGTACCACATAGTGAATATCAACAACAAAATAAATAAAGAGAGATCAAACACTTCACACAATGCCTTGAAGGTAATAGCAATGATGCCCTAGCTCTCAAAGCTTGTGGGTCATGTAGCATTCCAAATGCAAAGATGAAAACAATGCCAATATTAACATTTATATTTTTCTATTAAATCAAAAAATGCCATCAAAATTAAATTGAGTTAATGAGAAGACAAAGCTCCAATGCCTACCTCAAGTCATGGCTGCCATATAAAGATCAAATGCTAAGAAACTATGTTATAAAATTTCATGCCAAATTTCATCAAAAATGGTCCTATATGGTCACTAATAGCCAACTTTCAGAAGAATATGAATGAATATGAAAACATACATAAGTGGATGAACATAAATAATGAAGGTACCAAACATTGCATGAAGTAATGAAGTGTTGACTCAGGGTCCAATCTAGTATGCTCTTGTATGATCCAAAACCTGCAAGGAGGGAAAAGATGGGGCTAGATCTAAAGGACACTATTAGGGCACTATTTCTCCTTGACTGTATTCTTTTGGGGTCTGATCTATTGTAGTTGTTTCTTTTTTCTTTGAATCATTGTTTACAATTTCTTTTGATGCAATATTTGTGTGAAGAACAAGAACAAAATGGTGAACGAGTGTATTTGACAAAGATAAATATGACACATTTTGTTGGAATGATTGGGTTGGCTTGGTACCATTTACATGACCTGGCAAGATATTAAACAGTGAGCTCATGAACAATGCCAACATTAAATAGTGAGCTCATGAACAATGTATGATCCCCTAGCTTGTAGCTAGCGAGCCATCAAGACATTTCTTCATGAAATGATCATAAACGGGGAGTACCACATAGTGAATATCAATAGCAAAATAAATAAAGAGAGATCAAACACTTCACACAATGCCTTGAAGGTAATAGAAACAATGCCCTAGATCTCAAAGCTCGCGGGTCATCAAACATTCCAAATGAAAAGATGTAAACAATGCTAGTATTAAACATTGAGCTCATGAACAATGTATGATGCCCTAGCTTGCAGCTCGCGAGCCATCAAGATATTTTGATCCTCATGAAATGATCATAAACAGGGAGTACCACATAGTAAATATCAATAGAAAAACAAATAAAGAGAGATCAAACACTTCACATAATGCCTTGAAGGTAATAGCAATGATTCCCTAGCTTTGAAAGCTCACGGGTCATCGAGCATTCCAAATGCTAAGATGTAAACAATGCCACTATTAACAATACTAAGATGTAAACAATGCCATTTAAATTGAGTTAATGAGAAGACAAAGATCGAATGCCTACCTCAAGTTCTAGTGCCCTCTTCCCACATAGTGTCGGCCTCTTTGTGTATGCCAAACTCGAATGCCCTCTTTGCACCATGCAAAAAGTGCAGTGCCGCCTTTGCGACAACTCTTTGAATTCACAAAAATTACAAATGACACTTTTTTTTTTGTTTATAACTAAAGGGGTGTCACAATTACAATGTTATCCCTATTACAACACCGTTGGGCGCACTTGCAAAAAAAAAACACAAAAAACAAACACAAATTGTATTGGCATCACAAATTTGCATTGCAAATTCGACCCCAAATGTTGTATTGTTTCTTCTTATTAATACAATAATAATTTTTCAAACATGATATTTTAGATTTGGGTCCCATTGTGGTTGTCCAAATGTGTCCAACAATTTACAATTTGAAAAATAAAAGATAAGAGTGTACTATTCAAAATTATTACACAATTCAAGTAGAATAGTAAATACAACTTGAAATAGAAAAAATTAACTATAAACATAGTTACCAAATGAACTTCATCAAGTGGTCATGCGTGCTAGATAATATACTTTAGAATTTAGTATAATATATATGTGGTTTCTTAATCATAGAGTATGGGATGACTGAAGTTTTATTTATAATATTTTTAAGGGGAAAATTAATAGTGTAGTTTTACAAAAATAGATGATGAAGAACAAATGTGTAGAAGTGAAAAATTTGTTACAAATATTAAATTATTCTTATTTTTTGTGGTGTTGAAAAATTATAAGTAGATAATATTTGGAAAATTTAACATAAGAATATGATGTTGCTAACAAATCAATAAAATAATTAATTGTTAAATATAATTAATTAATTAATTTATATATTAAAAAAAGTGATAATGAAGTAGTTAATGATAATATTTGAAAAAAAAATATGACAACAAAAAAGATCAAATGAAATAATAAATTTAGATATGAGAATGAGATAAATTAATAAAAAATTATTAAAACCTTTAAATTAAGCTCCTCAATACTTTTTTAGAATTCAATTAAATCTATTTGACCTTTTTAAGACAATGGCTTACATGGGCAAAGTTGGGCTTTTATAGGAAACCACGTGCCCATTAAAAATAAAATTCTATAGTTGTCCAAATTTTAGGGCGAAATTATGCATTGGCAAAAACAATTTAAAAAGTTAGTGTGTTGGTTTCGTGGATATGCCCTTTCATATATACTTTTAAATTATTTCAAGATAATTTTAAAGTAGCAATTGTACCTTGGTGTGAAATGGGTCGTTGAAGAGGTATTTAAGTTCAATTGTGAGAAAATTTAGTCTATTTTTGTATACATTTGTGTGCAATAGTTGATGTGGATTGATAGGTCATTAAGCAAAAGATGTTTTCTATAAAACAAATCTTTGAATGGAAAAGTGATAGTTTAAAAAAAACCATGCACACAAAGAGAGAGAGGAAGAGATATTTGTTTAGAAAGTAAAAAAATTGAATAAATTTTATCATACAAAATTATTCAAACCATACTAAAAATTGTAATCAAATTACTTGTTGAAAGTTAAACCAAAATACTCCATGTGAATAGATTTCCTCCCTTTGTTATTACTTTTTCACTAGACATTATTACATATTGGGGTATTAATTTCTAACAATTTATGTGAAAATACCGAGAATATTTTTTAATTTATTTTAGATTACTTGACTTGTGTGTGAGTCAATAAAAGAGAGATGTGGAGCTAGAAAGGGAGAGAAGATAAAGAAAAATAAATTAGTAGGAATAGAGAGAGGGAGAGATAGGAATAGAAACAAGGAGAGATAGAGAGACACCTATAGTAGGAAATATAGAGGAGAAGAGAGAGGTCCAAGGAGAAATAAGGAAATAAAGACAAGTGAGAGAGATTGAGAGGAAGATGAAGATGGAGATAGGGAGAACAATCTAGAAAAGGCAGATGCTATCATAATGCCTAAACAACTAAAAGTTGCATTTAAATGTCAATTAGTAAAAAATTGATCTAAAAATCATAAATAAAAGCTAACTTTAATATAAAATAAAATAAAAACTTATTTTAAAAAAATCAATTCATATAATATTTTCTATTATATTTATTATTATTAATTAAAATAAATTAAATAATAAAAATGTAAAATTTTTTAAAAATATAAATAATTATTTATATATTATATTTATCATAGATTATAATATAATAATTATAATCTTAAGAAGACAAATAAATTTATTATTATAAATTAAATTAAATTATTATTATAATATACTATACTATACAAATAAAATTGGACAAAATTATCATAAAAAAATATAATCATTAAATATAAATTATTTAAAAATATCAAGAGGGGAGAAAGAGAATAATAACTTAAACATGTAATATATATCATCTAAATATACAATAGTTTTTAATGCATATCTAAATATCTAATATTATTATATTATACTTAGAATATTTAAATGAAACACATTGATATTATATAATTAAAATAGTCAATAAAATGTTTTGTATATATGATTTAATATAATATATTAAAAAATATATTATACTCATTTATTTTTATATTTCCATCTAATAAAAATAATATAATAATAAAGATTAAATAGCATATAAAAATATATATATTTAACTTAATTTGAATAAATCATATAATGAATAATAAATTAAAATTACATATATAATATAAATTATTATAATAAAATAATAAAATTATATAAAGTATAATATACTTATCTAACCAAATAAATTAAGACACTCTCCACTTGTAATAGTGATGTATATAAATTTGAGAGTGTAAAATTTGACTTTCAAAACTACTTTTGTAAAATTAAATAATGGAGTAAAAATAAGTGATGGTAATTTTTTTTTTTTTTTTTTACGTTACCAATTAATATCTTCCAACTATTCAAAACACTTTTGACTCGTCGATGTCTGATGATATGCCACTCCAAAGTTTTTGATCACCAATATCAGGTCGACAATTTTAGATATAAAAAAGCTTTTAAATAACATAAGTTTCTTAAAGAATATGACGTCATCTTTTGTGGATAATCATCGTTGATTCGCTGATCCTTAATATCTAATCTCATCTTTATTGAGCGTCTATTCCTCCACTCCTCATTAATGGTCTTATAATTCAAAAATTTATAATCTATAATTATTCCTTAAATAACTTGTTACTATTATATAATTTTGAATTTGGACTTCCTAGTTTGAGAAACTATCAATGTCTTGCTATATAAATATATAAAGAGATATAATTTGGTATAAAGTTGTTTGTCTTTTATTATGTGTCATTCATATAAAAAAATATATTGATATTTTCACATCTAAATACATTCATTTTATCTATTTATTTATTACATTTATGTATGTGTACATTCACTTACATATATCATTAATATCTATGTGGTCTCTTTCATGACTAGAGACAAGTTCAACATAACATCAACAACCTTATGTTTATTAACTTATTTCACCCAAGTCAAAATTTTGTTAATAGTCACTATTACCATTGTCACCTAATCTAGATCAACAAACTTGTCTAATGCGTTGGTATGTTCTTGTATTCAATGGAATTCAATACATTCATTTTAACATATAAAAAACTTCATGCTTTGAGAGTATTATTTGATTATCATTTCTCCTACACACTTAAATTGGAATACTAAAACAAACTTGATTCTATAGAAACTATTTGGAATGCATGCATGAATGAAGGTTTGATAAGGCTTCACACCTTCTATCCATGACACTATTCTTACTATTTGATTATTTAATATATTATAATATTATCATTAATTGTATTGTCAGTATGTATGTATATATATATATGTATATATATATATATATATATATATATATATATATATATATATATATATATATATATATATATATATATTTATATATATATATATATATATATATATATATATATATATATATATATATATATATATATATATATATATATATATATATATATATATATATATATATATATATATATATATATATATATATATATATATATTTATTTATTTTGAATTAAACTTTTTAGAAACTATTTTATTCTTTAATCATTTATGTATTTCTTTAAGAAGACTTCTTTAGAGTTCATGAATGTGAGTACTCTCTAAAATCAATTAAATAGATAAAATGAATTTAAAAATATATTTATCACAAATAGGGTTGTGAAATGGCAATTACTTAAATTTTAACCAACAAACAAATGCATATTGAAAAGAAAAAATATTATCATATTTCAACTTTGAGTTCAACATGATAATTTATAGACAAAATGGATCAATCATCTAATTGATTTTATTATTTTATATTATTGGTGAGGAATATTTGTTAACAAACAAATTATATATGATGTTTCTGAGTTGATTGATTATATCTAAGATATTTAGTATCTATAATTAAAAGAAATATTTTTAATGATGCAAAACAATTGAAATTAACTTAATCCTGTTGTAGTTTTTGGATTCAATTGTGTAAGAGTTTTTAACATCAATGTTTTAGATCACACTCCATGATCTATCATTAGGATGCAAGAGAGTAGAAGGAGAAGAAATGTGACAGAAAGAAGATCTAGCAAACCATAAAAAGAAGGAGAGGGAGGGGAATAGAGATTGAGGAATGGTCAAAGACCACAAAAGAACAAGGAGAAAATGAAATAAGATCAAAACAACAAGATAATGGGACTAAAATAACCCCAAAAATACTAAAGATAAAAAAATATACACCTCCCCGCCCCCCCCCCCCCCCCCCCCCCCACCCCCCCCCAAAAAAATAAAAATAAAATAATAATAATAATAATAATAATAATAATAATAATAAGTAACATACGCAAATAAAAGAATAATATGAGAAGATATATAAATATATCAAAGAGCATAACTAACATAAAAAAATAATATTTTATAATATTTGTCAATTATTTTATTTTAACAATACAACTTATGTTGAATTCTTTTATTAAACATATATATGTATTATACATGAGGCCAATTTGTAGAACAGTCAACAAATGAAATTGTTTGTGCAAAAAAGGTGTTAGTGGAGAAATGATAGCTTTAAATCAGCTATAAAATGGGCTTCACTTATAACACAAAGATATGTTAAATAAATCAAGCCCATTTATTGATGATCAAATGTCCACAATACTATTTATGGCCTTGGATAACTTGAGTGTTTTGGGTAACTAAATTTTTAAGGTGTGCGATTTTATGGATGTGTCATTGAGAGTTCAATTTATCAGTTCATCAAGTAAAATATATATATGTTTATAAATTATTTACTTGATACACATGATCATATGTTTGGGTTGACTATCTTAGGTTTGAAAGTAAATATGGAGTAATTTTATATTATTTTAAAATTGAAAAATATCATTGAAGGTCATTATTAGTATTAGGCTTTGGATGGGAATTCTTTTTTTAAAAATGCTAGAACTTCACAGGGATGGAGGTAACTGAGGCTTTAGGAGTATGAAATTTGGGAAAAATCCTCAGACAAGTGAATAATACCTTTATTGCCCTTATCCCCCAAAAGGAGAAATCAGAGACCTTTAATGATTATTGTCTCATGAGCCATGAGAGAATTGAGAAGGGATTTCCAGGGATTCTGAGAGTTTCAGGATCGAGGCAGAGGCAATTTTGATTTGCAGAGCCATCGTGATTTTCAGCATGTTGACCATAGAAAACATGATACCTGGAAGATTTTTAGTACAACTCTGATTGTACAAGCTATCAAGACTTTGGAGAAAAATAAATTCTTTCACTCCTACCCTTATGCTTCACAAAATCTACCCACTTGATAGAAGCAATAGGGTTCGATAGGAGACATGCCCCTTCATCATATTTTTGTAGGGAAAGCTATAGTACAACCATCTAAACCTTTATTTATCAATCCTAGGTTTATAATCTTGAACAAGCATCATCATCATCATTTAGATTATTCGCAGAATAACCAGGCCCATAAAATGTCTGCCTTAGATCTGACAGACACAGTCCTATAAGCATAGACACATTCCTAAGAAGGTTCATCTTTATTCATCTAAATAAACTTGGGGAAAAAATATTTTCAAAAAGGATTTTGGGTGGGAAAATACCAACAGACCTTTTACCAACAATAGCAACACTAGACCACAAAAGAAACACAAAATATAAGGGCAAACACGTAACATTCATCGAGGAAGAAGACTTGTTCATGGTAAGAAGATAGTATTTGACATATGTTATGGCACACATCTTGGATCTCCTATTCACATCACATGGGTAAACGACCTGACTAGACCAAAGGATCCACAAAAGTTGTAGGAGCCCAGAGCCCCCTTCATTCCAAAAATGTCTACCTTCAGCTGGAGAAAAAAATAAGAGTCGGATATGGACCAATAGTCTAACATTGACGAGGTGCATATGGCTATTTGAAAACCAGAGACACCATTCTTTATTCTATTAGAGCATCTGCTGCAACCACACATCTCCTTTCTTAAGGAGCAAGCCATCATTGGTAAGCTTTCAAACTCTTCTATAACTTTTGATACTATATCTTTTTGGGTGAAGGATTATTGGGTAGGTTTAAAGGAGATCTTCAAGGTGGATCTTGTTTCAAAGTTTTTTATAGCAGTGTTTGAATCCAATAAATCTCAAGACCCTGTACAAAAATATAAAGGATGGTTTTATAATGGCTCAGGACTTTTCACAATGATTTCATCCCCCAATTTTATACCAGATCTTAATCATTGTCATTTCCTTCCCCACTGGATTTCTTTACCGTATCTACATTTGGAGTATAGAGACTTGGATATCATACAAATCCTAGTGAATCAAGTGGATATCTACATCAGACATGACCTTCTCCCTTTGGAATATCCTTCTCGAAAGGTTCGAGTATGTCTTCTTTTTCAATCCACTAAATCACCTCCAAAAAAAATCAACATTGTATCAAAATGGAGAGAATGGACTCAAAAAATTGTGATTCAGGATAAAGTAACTATTTAGGATTACCAAAAACAACTTGGGCATTTCAACAAGCAATGTCATGTGTCAATTCAGTTCCACACTCAGGTGTGCAAAGACCATGTTTCAGATCCTAGATTTTGCACATCAACATATCAAGATGTAAGAGATAACATTGATATTTTGGTTCCCCTGCCACACAAGTGTGAGTCTTCAATGGTAGTCATCTTTTTTGACCTGACTACGTATATGGGCATCCTCTATGGCTATTACATCAGAGTGCTCTAGTTTATGTACATTCTAAAGTTTTTCCTCTGCTTTTTTTTGCACAATCTCCCAATGGTTGATCAAGGACTTAATTGCTCCTTTTCTATTAAATGAAAATGATTCTAAAAAGAAGCTAGTTCATGATATCATCTTCTTTGATATTCCTATTCATTTGATGGCTTCTAATAAAAATTTCAAAGAAACACAACCCACAGACTTGGACATACAAATCATGGAAAATGATTTATTAACATCATTAGCTTCGATCATGATCACTGAGATTTCTCTAGAAGATGGGTTTATACTTGAGTCAGAATTCTATACTGAGAATCTGCTAACAAATTTCTCTCTCATTTGTCAAGAGGAGACCTCAAATCAGAGTCTAAAACCTTAGAATGTAGGACTAGACAATCATGATATTCCACTTTTTCTCACCTCCCCTTTAATTAGAAATACATAGATTCACCTTTCATCTAAGGAACAAGGCAATGAATTTCCTCTCCAAGTCAGGAAACTATCTCCCTCTCAGGACACATTGAGTTTGGATACACAAATGTAGAGCCAAAAGAGATTACCAAATCTCGATGATACTTTCAATTTCTCTCAAACTTTGTCAGAACAGACTCCCAGATTTTTAATCTAGGAGAAGAAAACCCGAAAGACAATAGGTAGGAAGCCAAAACACTTAAAAATTAAAGAATATATTGGAGCATGCATTCAATCTACACTAGATGGAACATTTTCTATCACCAAAAGAGTGACAAGAATAACAAAGGCTTCTCCTTGTCAACAATGAAGATTGTTTCATGGAATGTCAAAAGCATGAATGCCTCTAACAAGAGAAATAAAATAAAAAAACAAATTGATTCTATGAGTGTAGATATATTCATATTGCAAGAGACCAAAATGTCAAATGAAACATTTGAAAAAATAGTTAAAAAATGGCCTACTTGGAATTCTTCTCATAGGAAATCTTTGGGAGCCTCAGGTGGTCTTCTTACCTTGTGGAACTCAAAGTCCATCCAAGGGGAAATCATAAATCAAGATCACAACTGTAAACTCATGCACATGGTGTGTTATGACTTCTCTTTCACACTACTAAGTGTTTATGGACCATCAACCACCATAGACAAAAAAACTTATGGTTGCACCTGACTAATATCATCCAACAAGAAGAAGACCAGTGTATTATTATTGGAGGTGATTTCAATGCCATTCTTTCACATGCAGACATAAAATGTGGTATATGTCTGCATCCCAGGATCATGAAAGACTTCTCCAACTTTGTTTTAGATAATGATCTACTTGATGTCATTCCAGATAATGGTCTATTCACATGGACAAATAAAAGAACAAGATTTTTACAAATTGTTGATCGATTAGATAGGTTTTTTATTCCATGGAGATGTAAACTACTTCAAATTGGATTCACATCACAAATTATTCTAATTTATGAATCAGACCACTTTCCATTAATGTTGAACGTTGGCTGGACTCATGTACCCTAACAAAGAAACTTTGGATCATCCTTCATATTTGAAATTATGTGGTTCAAGCATACACATTTTTTGACATTGTTAAAATAATAGTGGACTGCAACGCCTTTCTACCAAGGCACCCAGATGTATCAATTCTCTAATAAGCTCAAGTTTCTTAATATGTAGCTCAAGGATTGGAACTCTAAGGTTTTTAAAAATGTATTTGAACAGAAATAAATTTTTAAAAAGAAGCTAACTGATATGAATCAACATATTATTTAGCATGGTCTTGATTTAGAATCGTTAAATAGATAGAAAACACTACAAAGTCAATGGACAAAAATTTTTTCTAGGGAAGAAGTGTACTGGAGACAAAAATCTAGGGAGTTGTGGTTAAAAGAAGGTGACAAGAACACCAAATACTTCCATACCTCTGCCAAAAAAGGAAAGCATCTTGTGCCATTTTTTCAATACACCAAAGTAGTATGGGAGATGTGATTGAAGATGCCGAAGAAATTCAACAAGAAGGTGTAACTTTTTTCAAAAATGTTCTTTCCCCCTACCTCAACTTATACTTCAGATCTACAAACAAAGAAACTCCTGAGCTCTATTCCAATATTAGTGTCAGATGAAGATAATAAATCATTACTTGCCCCATTTACTCTTGAAGAACTGAGGAAGGTGGTTTTTTCATTTCCATCATAAAAGGCCCCAGGACCTGATGGATTCATAACACTTTTCTATCAACAATGTTGGGAAGTTATTTGCATTGATCTCCTAGCAGCTGTGGAGGAGTCTAGATGCAATGGCTCAATGCTCAAATGCTTCAACACTACAAATATTGCTATCATTCATAAAATTAAGACCCCTCACACATTTGCAGATTTCAGACCTATATCTTTGTGCAACATGGTGTACAAAATAATAACTAAAGCCATATAATTAAAACTACAAAGTCTAGTGCCCACACTTATATAACAAGAAAATGGTGGTTTTATCCCTGGGAGGGAGAAAATGCAAGGGGCCATGGTAGCTCATGAAGTTCTTCACTCCATCAATACAAACCCGTAGTCTTATTTTGTCATCAAATTAGACATGATGAAGGTTTATGACTGTATGAATTGGGAATTTTTATTCAAAGTGCTCCTTAGATTTGGGTTTCACATAAAGTTGTGCAAATGGGTTAAAACTTGTATTTTAGGTGCATGGTTCTCAATGCTTATTAATGGTTAGGAAATTGTCTTCTTTCTGTCAACTCAAGGTCTGAGACAAGGTGATCTCCTTTCTCCAATTCTTTTTATAATCATGGTAGATGCATTCAGTAGAAGCATTAATCTGGATCATGAAAATGCCCTGTGGAAAGGGGCACAAATTACAGGCACTCCACTATTAGTTACTCATTCTTTATTTGCGGATGATGCTTTACTATTTGGAAAATCCTCTATTAAAGAAGCCAAACATATAAAAGAATCCTTGGAACTACATACTCAAGTCTCAGAGCAAAAAATTAATCCATCGAAGTCTATAGTTTACACGTTCAACACTAATGAAATCATTTCAAGAAAAACCATTAAGATTTTGGGTTTCAAAGTTGAACACCTCCCTTCCACATATCTAGGTATTCCATTCTTTGTTGGGAGTAACAAAGCATATTTCTGGTCTACTGTGGTGGATAGAATTAAATCATGAACTTCAACTTGGAAAGGTAGATGGTTTTCCTTATCAAGTAAAATCCCACTCATCAAAATAGTACTTTTAGCCATCCCCAATTAATACATGTCAGTTCTTAAAGCGCCTTCATCAATTATTCGGCAAATTAAAAAATTAATCACAAAATTCCTATGGAAGGGTAACATCTCAGAAGTAAAGAAAATACCATTAATTTCTTTAGAGAACATGTCCGAGGAGAAATTACATGGTGGAGTTGGACTACATAACTTATCTCATAGAAATAAATCTTTTGGAGGGAAGGTGATTTGGAACATGTATACCAAACCCATGGCAAAGTGGTGTCAAATCATGCAACATATATATTTAGACACTTTTGACTCCTCGCGTATTTTGACTATGGCACATCCACATAAAGGATTAGAAGTCTAGAACTTCATGATTAAATCAAGACCACTCATTACTAAATATATCTCATAAGGAGTAAATAATGGATTCAAAGTTAAATTTTGGACAAATTCATGGAATGGTCTTCCACCCCTATCTCAGATGGAGCAATGTGAGAAAATCATGAACATTACAATTAGCACATGGGGCCCCAATCTTTTGGATCATGTTCTGGATATAAAGATTTTCTCTAGGAAAGTTATTTGGAAAGAAGCATCACTTCTGCCTTTTAATGATCAACAATCTTCTCTCTTGTTATCTATCTTTCAAGAGCGTCAAATTTCCTCTCAAAGAAAGATGATAAAATTATTTGGGTACCAGCCAAGGATGGAAAATTTACAATCAAGGAAGGGTATAGAGCTTTACAACATTTCAAGAACAAGAAGATTTAAAGTAGAGCTTACTCCTTTGATGGACTTCATCAGTTCTACCAAAGCCAAGATGTTTTGCATGGATAGCTATTTAGAATAAGATCCTAACAAGTGATAAATTATCAAAACTAAGAATTGCTGACCAGTTTAAATGTGTGCTTTGGGAGAAAGAAATGGAAATAGTGGATCATCTTCTTCTCAACTATGATTTTAAAAATGATTATTGGATTTTTTTCATCAATAAATTACACATCTCATTTCCTCTACCAAATAAATTATGAGATTTTCTCGAATCATGGCTACTAATGTACATGAATTCAACCTTTTCCTACCCATGGAAATGTGTCCCCTCAACAGTAGTCTAGGCCATCTGGAAGGAACGCAAAAAAGGATCTTTGGGAAAATAGTTACTCCAATCAACATTGTAATAGATCAATTATAAATCTCAATGTTGGAAATTACAAAAGCCAACCTATCTAGCATTAAGTGCAATCATTTCTTTTCCAATTGGGATGGATGGATATAAAAATAATAGAGACATATTCAAGTACCCTTTGGCATAGCTCCAAATTGGAGCTTGATGCATAGTGTGAATAGATCCAAGATCAAATGGTAACTTGTGCACAAGGGTGTGGTCAAGTTTAACTTTGATGGGGCTTCGAGAGGAAACTCTGGTCCATCCGGCATTGGAGTCTACATGAGAAATTGGCTAGGAAATGTTCTATCTATGAAGGCTTCACCAATTAGCCTGGGTATGAAAAATATGGTAGAGGCACAAGCTCTTCTAGAGGGTTTGGTTTTGGCTAAGAAGGGGAGATTTTAAAACATTCATGTTGAGGGAGACTCTCTAGTTATAATCAATGCCTGCATCACAAACTCAATATAGAACTGGCAATTAAGCTACATTGTGAAATAGATATAGTAGATTTTACATTCTTTTGAGAGTCATAAATTATCTCCCACACCCTACGTGAAGGAAAAAAAGTTGCAGATTGGATCTCAAATTATAGCTTTGATGGTAATAAACTATAATATTTTACCCCGTATTCATTTTTGCAGGATAATTCAGCTTTCAAAGATCTTAATGTGAATGAGAAGATCTCTAGTAATAACTAATCCCCATAGATGAGGTACACAATAAGATGCTTTGTGAATCAATGCCATGTAAGTGTATAATATGCCTACAACATCACATCTTGTCATAGGGTACAAAATCTATGGCTTCTCACATTATGCCATTAAATTTACATGATGTGGCACTGCCAAGATGGGACTCCTAGGCCATGGTACTTACCATAGTTCATTATATCTCTTCATGTTTTAAAATAATTAAATTGACTCACATGATCAAGAATATCTATCACCTTAATTGAAGTACAAGATCACATTGATGAAGCTTTTTTACAAACCATATATTCATATTCTGTGGGTTTTAACTGGCATTCCCTCCTATCCTCACAGTCTTTATTTTTGCTTGCTAGTTACTCCTCTTTTTATGGTTTGTAATCATAGCATCAAATTATTTCTTGTCTTGTAGAGATGGTAGAGATTTTAACTAGGTGTATATGGTATGGAACGATAGGATAAACATTGAAGTCGAAGGAAATGAAGTGGCCATCTCAATACACATTGAAGACACTACTCTAGACCATATGTTTACCCTGAAAAATATCCGCATATGTAGAGAAGGGAAGGAATTTCTTGGGGATGAAATTATAGCTCCTAGGAAAAAATGAAGCATCTACCCATCATAGCTAATGTCATTTTTTTATCCAATGCCATGGACATTCTACAAAGTACATAGTTGCTAGACATTTTCTACAAAAAGGTAGTAGATAAGGACTTCCTTTGTTTGGAAAAGTTCAAGAGGGTAGTCTAGCATTATAACATGTGGCATGGACATGGTCTCATTGGAGGATTTTTCTCTAGGCACTTTATTCATAATCACGATGCCTATATGCTTTTTTATGACAACATAAAATAGGTATTAGATAGGAAAAATTTCAAACATGTTAGAAATGCCCTCCATTCTCATAGTCATGACATTGATGTTTCGGTGGCCTCAAGAATCCATTACACATTGGCCACTCTCTTGGAGATCCTTGAGCTAGACAACATAGTAGATGCAGCTTCACAAGCACCAGAATCAACCCAAACATGAAGCTAGCTATCGATTTCGGTGCCAGATCTTAATTTTAGCCCGAAAACTGAGGATTACTCTTCCATTTGGGGTGTTGATCCTTGATTGTTAGAATGTGAATGATGGTTGGCCATGCTTGCAATCTTTTTCAAGGGATACCTCAGCTCTGATTTTGGGTAGACTGTGCGAGGAGCCCACATCTTCAATCTTGATCAACCAGGGTAATCCATACCCACAAGAAACTGCAAACCCCTCGGACATGGAAGAGTAAACACAGTCACCTAAATTTTCTTGTGAACATCCCAAATTTTCTATGTACACATTTTGAGCATATTTTTGGTAGTAAATTTTCTTTTGTGTTTATGCCCTAAATGCTCTAATGTTTGTAAGGTTGTGTTGATAAGACTAGGCACTACTACATTTGGGGCCAAATTTTGACAGACACTTCCAATGGGTAACTTTTTATTATGAATTTGGTGTTTTTTTTTATAATAGGCCTTGATGGTGTCGATATTTTGATGGGTTTTAAATTGACCACTGAAATTATTACAGGTTCAAGGTATAGATGAAAACAAAAGGTGAAACACCCAAATCATTTTTATTTCGATTGGAGAGAAAAGGAGCAGGTGAAAGCTGAGCGTGAGAGAAGGTATGCGATTTCTTCATCTTTGATTGGTATCTTTGACGGGCAATGTCTTTCAAGCCTTTGGCATCATATTCGACCACAAATTTCAAATGTATTGCATTTTATTTGATCATGAATGCTCTCTGAAATGACTGCATTCTACTGGTGTCATGCCCTAGCAAGTTCTTTATCTCTATTATTTGATATTATTGGTGCTTGTGCTCAAGGATATTGATTCACTATTTTGAAATGTTTGGATTCACATTTGTTGATATTACTGGCATGTTTAATGATGCCATTGTATATTTCTGAGATGCTCACTGAAATGACCACATTCTACTAGTGTCGTGCCCTAGCCCATGCTTTAACTCCATTATTTGATGTTATTGGTGCTTGTGCTCAAGGATATCAATTTTTTTGAAATGTTGACTGTGGTTATCAAATGGACAGCCCATGAGCTTCTAGCTAGGCATCATTTGTTTTGATAGCTTAGGGCATCAAATGTATTGTATCATTGATAGTTGAAACTTTGTTAAAAGGAAATAGGACAAAGAACAATTTTGATTTATTTTATCTATTTTGATCCCTAAGTGGCTTACAACCCTAGAGAAGTATATGCAAATTTACGGATGCAGTTGCAAGATACATAGCAGCTGATAATTCACAAGAAATCCATGCATCCAATTTGAATAGCAATTAATACATAGAAATAGGGTCCTCCAATGGCCCAATCATCTGGACCTTGACTATCCCCTCAACCAATGACCCTTCAAAATTGGGTTATCATGCAATCAGTGAGTGATCCTTCATTCTCTTGGTCTGCCCTGCATCCAAACGTATTGGAAATACACAATACAATGATAAGAAGTATTTCACAATCCCGCTTCCCTCAAGGAATGCTATCAACCATCCCTATATAGCTCTCTACTATCACTCCATCCTATGATGACCATAGTGATGAGTAAAACTCTACCACTTCCTTGTTTATTGCATCCAATTCCACAACTTGCTGAACAACTTCATTCTTTATTAAAGCTATTCTATTAATTAATGGTCTAAACTTGACTGAACTATGGAAAAACATTATATTGCAGTCCTCATCTTTCAACCAATTCTCTCTAGATTTTTGGCATCAATATATTTCTTCTCTAGCTAGAATTTCCTCATATTGTTGTTACACGTCCTTTTCAGTTAAGAAATCAATTTTATCTATACCTTCCTAAATCACCTTATTTTTTAAAACCTCTAGCTACTCATCCAAATTTTTTTCCAAAATATATCCTTGAAATGAATTTGATTCCAACACTTCCACTTACTCTTGATATACTATAATTTTTTGAACAATTGAAACCCCATATTTCCTTAAATAACAAGTACAATATTCCAATAGTTTTCCACCATTTTCTAGAATCATTCTTCTCTTAACCACATTTTCTCCATCTTCAAAGAGCATCAAATCGGTACCAAATCCTTCTACAAAACTAAAGCATCTGGAAAGTGATTCGACTCGGTCATGGGAAGTATTTTTGCCTCACAGATCAAGGGGAGGGATCCCCATTCTCTTTCTTGAAAAGATGGCACAATCTCTCTACGACGTGTGAGAATCCATGTCTCCTATTCATCCATGTAAACACCCCATTCTTGGTTTTAACTTCCCACAATCCATTTTTGGTGACAAAGATCTGAAAATCAAATTGGATCCTGCTCATAGTCCCCTTGCTCCCTTTCTTATCAGCCATATCCAATGTTTCATTGAAGTCACGACCAAGAATGAAGGTCACCTTACCCATACCATTCATGGATTTTGAAATGTTGTTCCAAACTTCCTTCTTCTCTTCTATTTAAATCAGACCATAAACATTAAACATTAATGAAAAACATGATACCCCCCATCATGAAAGGGCCATTATTAATTACACATTTCTTTTATCTTGTATTTCTAGTGACTACCAAAAAGAAACCATTAGGTAATGACTTTAGAGAGAAATTCTTACCCCGGTTCTCACTCATCCATTTCCAAATATGAGGATATGACGTCCATCCTCTACTCCATTTCATAAAAAGACCCACTCTCTTAAGCACTGCACTAAATCTTTCCATTCTTCTAGTTCAATCTGAACTGATATGACTCATTTATCTACTATAGAAGGTTTTTATTTGGTCACCTATTATGGATGGAAGGGGACCTTTGGCTTCTAGTCCTTTCTTTCCAATGCCTTGAATCCATCTTTTATGCCATTGAAGATCCTTGAATAACCCCACTAGTTTCTACCATCATTTCTACCGCTCCCTTCTCATCACTGAGGATCTCCTTTTCTGCTACTCACTCCAAAAAATTTCATAAACTACCAACCCCATCCTAGAGGGCACCATGGAAATATTTTTTCTTTCCTTCATCCACCACATCCTTGTCTTTGGTTTCTACCACCTCCATCATCATTTCTAGAAAACCCTAGCATTTGTCTTCTCTTCATGTCATCGCTCTCACATCTAATTATGATTTTCTTTCTATTGATATTAGTGTTTAAGACTTTGTAATTGGTGATTTAGTGAATATCAAAACATACATACCTTTCACAAAAATGGATGAAATCTTGGAAGAAAACTATCAAGAAAAACTAAAATCTACTGATATGTTGAAAACAATATAGTTTTAGACATCGAAGTTTCTCAACTCAAAACCAGTCACTAAGGCCCTTTAAGTTACCAAAATCCTTGTGTTGAAGAATTTTTTGGATTATATGAGGTATAGGCATACATAGTAAACACTTAATGTTTAAAGACAAATTTCAAGTTAGCAACATTCATCTAACTTTCATGAAAGGAAAACCAAGAACCATTATCTTCAAAGATTAAATCATTTTTTCTCACAAACACAGGTGCCATTGAATGGGAATCGAAAAGGAATACTCTCACACAAAAGTGACATAAAATGAAGCTATAATAATGACCCTAAGGCCTGCATTTTTGTTCATAAATATTGGGATTATTTAACATTGGAAAACTCTTTAGGAAGATTCAAAGTTTATTATTTAATAATAGAGGTTTACAACCCTTAATCTTCTTTATATACTAGCATGTATTAATTGGCTGACAAATAAAGAAGTGTTTAGACAATCATAAGACAATGAAGATAATTTTAAATGCATTTAACACAAAAAATTTACAAAACTGAACCAATGGCCCATGTTTACAACAAAGAAATAGAGTGATAATAATATGCTAAAATTGTATTCTATTTAATACATGCCAAAGGACCAATCCCAACAATTCTTAAACATACTTTATCTAATATGATGAATTGTTAGTAAAGGTCTAATTCTGAGAAGAAAAACACAATTCAGTTTGGTGTTTTTGGTTTATTTTTAAAAGTTGATTTGATAAAATCCTCTTAAAATACACTACATGTTCTAAAATGTAAAGAAGGTGAATGTTAAATGTAAGATATACATCTCATCCATAGTAATCAAAAGAAAGGACATGAAACTAAGGAGATTTACCAATCCAAAAATATAAGAAAATAGAAAACATTATTGGTACCTTATGAATTGGTTTTTGAGGTGCATGACCTTCATCAATATCCTCAGAAGAAGACCCCTCCTCACTTCTACTGCTTTCTTGTTTAACAATTGGTTTGGAAAAATTCTTTTAACACAATTTTTTTTTACAAAACTGAACCAATGGCATGTTTACAACAAAGAAATAGAATGATAATAATATGCTGAAAATTATATTCTATTTAATACACGCCAAAGGACCAGTCCCAACAATTCTTAAACATACTTTATCTAATATGATGAATTGTTAATAAAGGTCTAATTCTGTAGACTTCTAGCACGAAGGAAGATTTGACCTAGCCAAATCTTCCTTGTACCACATGAAAAACTATGTGATAACTATGTCTACTCCAACCTTAATTGTTTAAGAATTCATCATATCAGATAAAGTATGTTTAAGAATTGTTGGAAGTTCTATTACACCTTTGTTGTAAACATGCCATTGGTTCAGTTTTATAAATTTTTTTTTTGTGTTAAATGCATTTAAATGGAACACTAAGCATAGTAATAATATGCTTAATCTATTAGTAATTGGTAGATTAAATGCAAATAACACCTTTATTAGTTTAGCATGTAATTATAAGATACTAAAGAAGACTTGCTATTTGTTAGACAAATCTTTATTGTCCCCCACAATGAAGACAATGAAGATTGACCTCTTGCCCCACAACAAAGGACATTGTAATAAGACCTTTTAATCATAGTGACAAGAACATAGAAGCATTCTAACTCATTTGTAAAGAAAATAAGCTTTCTATATAAAATGAAAGGTTCAACCTAATTAATACTAGCACTTGCACTCAAAGGACAATGATCTGGCTGAAAGACTTAAGAGAGACTTTGACCCAAGAGCTTCATCATCAAGCTCTACAACCTCTTGTAGCTATCATCATAGCAACAAGAGTCATTGGATATGTCAAATTTCTTAGAAGTTTGTACTTAGTTTGTAGGTTGACTTTGTACAAAGTAGATTGTAATTGAAAATTTAAAAACTATTTGCATCTAGTCATTATCCATGCACTATGCAATATGCATTGTGCAACGCAATGAAATTAGCAATGTGTATAGAAATGACAAAAACTATATTCCACAATTCTTGGGCTAAACTGTAAATTTATTTTCTTTTTATATCTCTATGCTATTGAGACCACTTCCATTTTATTAAACACATTTTTTCCCAATTAAAAATCTCAATTAGAATAAGATATAATATAGTGTTAGAATAAACTTTGTACAAAGACATGTAATGCTTATGTTAATGATCAAACACACATATGGATTCACTATTCTATTCACTGTTCCATGGGACAGTGGATTACCAAAGTTGTAGAGAATTTAATCTTTTATTGATTTTCCTCTTCTTTGTTTCATACATCTTGATGCAGATCCCTCTACTATCACCTTAAGGAGACCAACTCAACTTGAGGATTCAAAAAGTAACTTGGAATCCACTCAAGGAATTAGCCTCAACTCAATGATTAAGTAGAGTTCCAAGACTTTGTTAATCACTTCCACAACCCTGCTACATAAGTTCATTTTCTCATTTCTTGGCAATTCCTCCTAGCACCATCTCCATCCTAGGCCACCTAGTGCACCTAGTGCCCCCACCATGTCAAAACCTCAACTAGGCTTTCAACCTTGATTCTAACGTCAAGTATCATCTCACCATGGTCTATTCACCATGTTTCAACACCCCATTCACTTTGATCTATTCAACTTACACCATTCTTCTCACTACTACATTTGGGGCCAAATTTCGACAGACACTTCCTACGAGTAAATTTTTTATAATGAATTTGTTATTTTTTTTTAAAAAAAGGCCTCGATGGTGTCAGTATTTTGATGGGTTTTAAATTGACCATCGAAATTTTAACAGTTTCGGGTATACATAAAAAAAAGTCAAGCGCCAAATCATTTTTATTTTGATTGGCATAGAAAAGGAGCGGGAGAAAATGAGCGAAAGCTGGACACGAGAGAAGGTATGTGATTTCTTCATATTTCAATCCTCTGGCATCATATTCGACCACAAATTTCAAATGCATTGCATTTTATTTGATCATGAATTCTCTCTGAAATGACCGCAATCTATTGGTGTCATGCCCTAGCCAGTGCTTTATCTCTATTATTTGATCTTACTGGTGTCATGCCCTAGCCCGTGCTTTAACTACATTATTTGATATTATTGGTGCTTGTGCTCAAGGATATCCATTTTTTTGAAATGTTGACTGTGGTTATCAAATGAACAGTCCGTGAGCTTCTAGCTAGGTGCCATTTGTATTGATAGCTTAGGGTATCAAATGTATTATATCATTGATAGTTGAGACTTTGTTAAAAGGAAATAGGATAAAGAACGATTTTGATTTAGTGCTTTAACTCCATTATTTGATGTTATTGGTGCTTGTGCTCAAGGATATCCATTTTTTTGAAATGTTGACTGTGGTTATCAAATGGATAGCCTATGAGCTTCTAGCTAGGTGCCATTTGTATTGATAGCTTAGGGCATCAAATGTATTGTTATATCATTGATAGTTGAGATTTTGTTAAAAGGAAATAGGAAAAAGAATCATTTTGATTTAGTTTCTCTATTTTGATCCTTAAGTGGCTTACAACCCTAGAGAAGTATATGGGTATGTGCAGGATCATGGTATGCCAAAAAGTGGCAATGTGAAAAAGAAGTCCCGATTGATAAACTCTTTGAAAAATAACTGTAACTTTCAAACAATATAACATTTTTGAAATCTAAAATATACATCACATTCTATGCTTCACCAAATACAATAATAATAATAAATAATTCTTTCAATTTAATGAAATTTAGACTAAGTTAAGGTGGTCAGACATGAGAGTTTTAATATTTAGGAAAATTTGTAGCAGAAAAATCATAATTAATTATTTACATTGAAAAAAATATAAAAAAATATACATCACATCCAGACATGAGACTACTACTTTTATCTACAATCTTATAAAAAAATATTATCATTTGATTTTGTTTAATGTGGTCAGACATACACCTACTTGTTATCTTTCTATACCTAGTTGATAGACTTATTGAAAAATAGCTATAACTTTCAAACCATATAACATTGTTGAAATCCAAAATATGTGTCACATTCTATGATTTTCCTACTATAAGAAAAATATATTTTTTTTTCAATTTGATAAATTTTAGACTAAGTTAACATGGTTAGACATGAGAGTTTTTGTATTCTGGAAAATTTGTAGAATAAAAATCATAATTAATTATTTACTTTTAAAAAAATTACAAAAAAATATGTGCCACATCTAGACATGTGTCTACTACTTATTTCTAGAATCTTGTAAAAATAAATTATCATTTGATTATGTTTAAGGTGGTCAGACATACACCTACTTCTTATTTTTTTCTTGAAATTTTCGTACTACTACAATGAAATTTGAAATTTTCAACATATAGAATAATTATTTTTCAAAAAAGGCCTTTTATCTTGAAACTAAATTCAATTTTCTATAGATTATCTTCTTACATATTTTTGATATAATATTTATAACTTGTTCAAATTTTTATGTCAACTTGCCTAAACCCGATTTTCTAGATTTTCATTTCCACTTAAGGGCCTATTTTGGCATACCATGATCCTGCACGTACCCATATGCAGATTTATGGATGTAGATGTAGGATACAGAGCTGTTGATAATTCACAAGAAATCCATGCATCCAATTTGAATATCAATTAAAACAAAGAAATAGGGTCCTCGAATGGTCCAATCATCTAGACCTTGGCTGTCCTCTCAACCAGTGACCCTTCAAAACCAGGTTATCATGCAATCAGTGAGTGATCCTTCATTCTCCTAGTCTACCCTACATCCAAACATATTGGAAATACACAATACAATGATAACAAGCCTTTTAAAATCCCACTTCCATCAATGAACACTATAAACATCTACACCTTGACTGTCCCCTCAACTAGTGACCCTTCAAAACCAGGTTATCATGCAATCAGTGAGTGATCCTTAATTCTCCTAGTCTTCCCTAAATCCAAATATACTAGAAATACACAATACAATAATAACAAGTCTTTCACAATCCCTCTTCCCTCAAGGAACACTATCAACATCCTGACCTTGAATGTCCCCTCAACCAATGACCCTTCAAAACTGGGTTATCATGCAATCAGTGAGTGATCCTTCATTCTCCTAGTCCGCCCAGCATCCAAACATATTGGAAATACACAATACAATGATAAAAATCCTTTCAAAATCCCCCTTCCCTTAAGGAACACTATCAATATCCAGACCTTGGCTGTCCCCTCAACCAGTGACCCTTCAAAACTAGGTTATCATGCAATCAATGAGTGATTCTTCATTCTCCTTGTCTACTGTACATCCAAACATATTGGAAATACACAATAAAATGATAACAAGTCTTTCACAATCCCCATTCCCTCAAGGAACACTATCAACATCCGGACCTTGACTGTCCCCTCAACTAGTGACCCTTCAAAATTGGGTTATCGTGCAGTCAATGAGTGATCCTTCATTCTGTTGGTCTTCCCTACATCTGAACATATTGGAAATACACAATACAATGATAAAAATTCTTTCACAATCCCCCTTCCCTCAAGGAACACTATCAACATCTGGACCTTGATTGTCCCCTCAACCAATGACCCTTCAAAATCGGGTTATCATGTAATCAGTGAGTGATCCTTCATTCTCCTATTCTGCCCTACATCCAAACATATTGGAAATACACAATAAAATGATTACAAGTCTTTTACAATACCCCTTCCCTCAATGAACACTATCAACATCTGAACCTTGACTGTCCCCTCAACCAGTGACCCTTCAAAACTGGGTTATCATGTAATCAGTGAGTGATCCTTCATTCTCCTGGTCTTCCCTGCATCCAAACATATTGGAAATACATAATAAAATGATAACAAGTCTTTCACTATCCCCCTTCCCTCAAGGAAAACTATCAACATCCAGACCTTGACTATCCACTCAACCAGTGAGCCTTCAAAACTGGGTTATCATGTAATCAATGAGTGATCCTTCATTCTCCTATTCTACCTTGCATCCAAACATATTGGAAATATACAATACAATGATAACAATTCTTTTACAATCCCCCTTCCCTCATTGAACACTATCAACATCCAGACCTTGACTGTCCCCTCAACTAGTGACCCTTCAAAACTAGGTTATCATGCAATTAGTGAGTGATCCTTCATTCTCTTGGTCTTCCCTACATCCAAACATATTGGAAATACACAATACAATGATAAAAATTCTTTCACAATCCCCCTTCCCTCAAGGAACACTATCAACATTTGGACCTTGACTGTCCCCTCAACCAGTGACCCTTCAAAATCGGGTTATCATGCAATCAGTGAGTTATCCTTCATTATCCTATTTTGCCCTAAATCCAAACATATTGAAAATACACAATACAATGATAAAAGGTCTTTTAAAATCCCCCTTCCCTCAATGAACACTATCAACATCTGAACCTTGACTATCCCCTCAACTAGTGACCATTCAAAACTCAGTTATCATGGAATTAGTGAGTGATCCTTCATTCTCCTGGTCTGCCCTACATCCAAGCATATTGGAAATACACAATACAATGATAAAAAGTCTTCCACAATCCCCCTTCCATCAAGGAACACTATCAAAAAGTGATCCTTCTTCTTATCAGCCATATCCAATGTTTCATTGAAGTCACGACCAAGAATGAAGGTCACCTTAACCATACCATTTATGGATTCTAAAATGTTGTTCCAAACTCATAAAAACTTTTTTGATGCTTCTTAATGACCCTCCTTGATTAAGACCCCCCTCATCCTCAACATGGTCTTCATCACCTATAGTCTCAATTTCATGGATAGGGGACATGTAAATATCTTTAAATACTTCTTCTACCACAATGTCCTCCTGCCCCATCTTCTTGATCTTCCTAGCTAAAGTGGATGAGTCCACACACATTAACCCAAAATGAAGGGTTTTGTATCCTTTAATGAATTTTAGTCACTAGTAATGCATGGACAATCAAAATAGTAGTCTCCAAAGCATTCAAGAAGTGAATATGAATGTTTGAAAACTTTCCTCTCAACTTCGCCAACCACTCCTAATCGGTTAGAGGGATATTTCTAGAATCTCTACTATTCCTATCCTTGCCAAAAATTCTTAAACATACTTTATCTAATATGATAATAACATGCTAAACTGAACCAATGGCATGTTCTTCATGTGGTACAAGGAAGATTTGATTATCAAATCTTCCTTCATACAAGCTAAGCATGAGAGAAGGTATGTGATTTCTTCATCTTTGATTGGTATCTTTGACAAGCAACATCTTTCAAGACTCTAGCATCATATTCGACTACAAATTTCAAATGTATTACATTTTATTTGATCATGAATGATCACTAAAATGACCACATTCTACTGTGTCATTCCCTAGCCCATGCTTTATCACCATTATTTGATGTTATTGGTGCTTGTGCTTAAGGATATTGATTCACTATTTTGAAATGTTTGTGTTATACACTGAGTTTTGCACCTCTGTCTCAAGATCTCATAGTCTTGATAACTTAGTATAACTTGGGAATCATCTCGAGGTTGTGGGACCTTATGCTAAATGAGATGAAACCTCTAGGTTCTAGGTTGCTTCCTCTTGGATTATCACCTTAATTTTCTTCTTGACTTGAAAGTAAATCTTTGAGGGGAAAGGGTTGGAAGGAATGCTTGGAAAGGGAATTAACTTGAAAGAAAACTACCTACTAGGTGATGCACCAAAACTAGGGTTTGGATCTCAGTATAGAGGAATGAGACCAATGAAGGACTTAGGTCTAGTAGGTCACAACTTACTGAATAGGCTTGCATAAGTGTTTCATAGGAGGGCCTGAACATTAGACAACCTATGACCTGCAAACAGACATTCTTTTTAGTAGAAGGGCACAGGAATGAGACAAGATGACAAGGGGCTAAAGAATACCCACAAACTCATCCAAATTAGATCATACATAGTAGTACACATATAAGCTGAAAGTAAGAGGGATCAGGAACCCTAAGTATCACTGAAAGCATTCATAGACTTCAATCCAATAAGAGATAAGCCAAACAAGGAAGTACAGGGACATGAAGGATTGTCACAAACTACCTCTACAATATTTGTATTATCAATGGGAATTATAGAATGTGGGGAACCAAAGGGTAGGAAGAAATGCCACAGATAGCTTCCCAAGAAAGAGTCTTTCTTTTTTACAAAATGTGAATTCTAAGTGCTAAAGGCTCCAAAAAACAATATATACATCCCTCACTGCACGCAGGTGGGAGTCAAAACTAACCTAACTAGGGTTACAGAGATCTGCATAAAATAAGCCAACCCTAAACCAGTCACTTCTGATCATAAATGCATCTAAAAATATCTCAACCGATCATATATTTCTCCTTGCGTGCCCATGCCTATACCGCAAACAACCTGCAGACAAGCAACCTGGACTCATCATTCTTTTCTACAAAAAGTCACACCATGAATGCTAATTGGTACCTTGTAGGGACAAGAATCGACCCCTGATGGCCGCCCAGACCTCTTCATCATTTTCCCATAATTGTGCATGTCCTAGAGACATAATTTCTTTGAGCTACCTCACTGCCTACAAAGAACTCCTCAAAAGAAAGCCCATGAAAAATAGAAGGCTACACTGCTTCAAAATGATGCTGGTCACATGATCACATGTGATTGGAAAGCTACATGCGATCATACGACAAGCGCAAGATGCCACCCTGCCAGATCGTGAACCACAAATTGGCAAAAACCTTCATTAAACCACTTAAAATGGACTCCAATGGCTAGTTGGCAAAATTTAAAATGCATCCGTCGATATCCACTTCTCCCCGGCAAATGAGTGGCCCAGATGCACCCTTTAAAATAGTTTAAAACCTTTCTGACAAGTCAACCACCACCGTGGAAGTTAGCAACCAATCACAAGTGAGCAAGTCGGTGTCTTAGATAGACACGGACCCACAAACCTGAGAGGCACCATCGGACGACTATTGCTATACCACTGAGGTTAACGATCGAGTGCTTTGGATCCATGGTATAACGATAGCCATGAGATTTGATTGCGTTTTAACCCCTTTAGAAACCCCAGACCCCACGGGGCCACTGACATCGGCCACGTTGCATTTTTCCATTCGCCTTGACTTCCTCATCAGCAAACACCTCAGCACCGCTCTGACATCAGACCCAGTGAGAATAAGATTCCAATCGGATGGCTAGTCACATGATCACATGGGGTGGGAAGATCCCATGTGAACATGCGACCACCATCAGATCTTCTACACCGGCAATGATTATGATGAACTAGGACCCACCTAGTCGAAGTTGTGCACTTAGGGTCAAAAACATAGAGGGTTTTCAAAACCAAGGTCGAAAACACACAGGGTTTTCAAAACTGAACATTTTTTGAAACCCTGCAACAAACATTTCCTGCAAGCTTTTAAAATTGAATAACTTTCTGGGTTTTGTGAATTAAGCAATGTGATCTGGATTGAAGCATGGTGATACATCAAAGAACATGGGGCCAAGATTGCAAACCTTAAAACTTTGTGAATCAACTTCGCAAATGAAAACAAGTTGTAGCACGGATGAAATAAAAATAGAGACCTTGGAAACTCGGTCAAATTTGCAAAATTAGCACGTGCGATCTAAACTGGGGCTTGACAATGCATTGAAGAACATAAGGTTTAGATTGCAAACCATGAAATGTTGGAAATCTTATTCGTAGGTGAAAATAAGCTTGTGGCCAGAATTGAATGATATGGAATTTTGGGCAACATTTTGGTGACTTCTATGGGATGTCAACCTATTAGACATGGACCAGTGGCCTTGACATATCCATTGGGCATGGGGTCAATCTCTGAACACAAAACCTCGATAGAGACAAAACTGAACTAGCAAGACAAACTTTGCATGAGCACTTCTTGGAAAGTAGGAAACTACTCTAGAAAATAGGGAAACCTAACCTAACCTAAACTAACCAGTGCAGAGACCTAGTTTAAAGAAAACCATTTACTGGTTGTGAAAAGTAGCTACCCTTCCTTATTAGAATATTTGCATTGGACTCATGAGGATAGCTACAAGGATGTGAGGCACATAAAATTTTGGCAAATGAGGATGCACTGCCTCTGTAAAAACAAGATCAAGTTCACTCACCTCAAATGGATCACATGGAGGTGTCTCAGTGAACCCCCTTTGGGCCAAGAATTTGATGGGTTAGCCTCTTGAAAGTCTAAAGGTGGAACTTTCCTTGATGGCTTCTTCTTTATCTTCCTGGTTGCCCTCCATCATGGATAGCCAGGTCAACTCATCATCTGTGGATAGGGGATTGTTATCTTCTTCTTGTAAATAGGCCAAGGGCTCATTGGAAATAGGCTCCATACACAAGCCTCCTAAGATGCTTCCCAAATAATCTTCCTCAAAGCTTTGGTTATCTTCTATACATTGGGAAGTCTCCTCCTCAAAGATGAGATCAAGCTCATGAATCAACATATCCTTAGGATCAATCTCCTCTAGCTACTACAACTTCAAAGGGGTGGCTATGATCACATCTTCATTGTCCTTCTCAACAAAACCGGGCAGCTCATCCATTAAGGACATGGCATCTTCTTCTATATCAACCTCCTGTTGATGGTGAACCTTTGCTTCTGATTGACCCTCAACCATAGGTAATGGCATGGTCTCTTCTTCATTATCAACAAAGAGGGGGAGCTCATTCAAAAAATCACCCAAGAGCTCAGGTTGAGCATCAACCTCCACCTCCTCAACTTGCTGCTCCATTTCACCGCGGTCATCACTCTACACTGATACCTCAGACTTCCTCTCCTCCTTATTGCATGAAAGCTCATCTACTACAGATGCTTGCTTTGATACTAGACTAGTATCTTTGAAAAGACTTGGCACCTGACAACCAAGAGGCAGAGTCCATTGGGGAATCCAAAACACCTCATCATCCTGAGAGACTAGAGGGGTCTCTTGGGATAACTCACTTCTCTGAATAGGCTGCTCTTGTAGAGTGGGGGGCTGCATCTCAAGCACAGGGTCTTGAAAAGAATTTTTTTCCTTAAAACTTGGGATGTAAAAATGAGGGGGCTCAGAGGGAGACATAGAAGGCATAGACAAATGGGCCTTCTAGCTTGGATCTTAGGTCTAGGAGCCTCTTATTGAGTAATTAATGGTCTCAACCTTGTTGTCTCAATTTCGGCTTGGCATTTGATCTCTTCTTTAAAATTTCTTACTTGCTACTCATCAACAAGAGCCTCCATCACTTGATATGGGATTTCCTCCTACTCATAGCTTTGGGCTTCTATCTCTTGGTAGGGAGCTGACTCCTCATAATAACTTTGAGCCTCCAACTCTCTCTACTCCTTGAGCTCAGACACTTGCTTAATCAAATCAAGCAACGCACTCTTTGTCTTCTCTTGAAACTACCTTACCTATTTCTCATCAGGCTAAGAAGGGGAGGGTGGGTGGTAAGCATGATGGGGAAGCTGGTTTTGCATTTGTTGTTGTGCCTCTTGTGCCCATGATCCATCTTGCCTGAGAGCCCACTCATAACTTTGCACAAGGGAAAACTCATTTGGGGTATACTGGATATATTGATACCCTTGAAAAGTATAATAGCTTGGGGTAAAAGGAGGCCTTGAGCTTTGATAAGGCTGCTGACTAGCCCATTGAGTATTACTCTCATAATAGGATGGTGAGTAACTTGACTGTCCATAGAAACTTGACATGTCTACTCATGTAATCAGCTGGAATTTTAAAATGAAAACTTGTAACATACCAGCATCTAATCTTTGAAACCAGTAGACCTTCCAGAGTCACTAGATATGCAATAGAATGACCATCTTCTAGGTTTGTGGCATGCTACCAGCATATTAGAGATAGCATACCTTGAACATGAATCTAAACTTCGGTCCCACCGGGCATGCCAGAATTGTTATACATTGAGTTTTGCACCTCTATCTCAAGTTCTCATAGTCTTGATAACTCAGTATAACTTGGGAATCATCTCAAGGTTGTGGGACCTTATGCTAACCGAGATGAAACCTCTAGGTTCTAGGTTGGTTCCTCTTGGATTATCACCTTAATTTGCTTCTTGACATGAAAGTAAATCTTTAAGGGGAAAGGGTTGGAAGGAATGCTTGGAAAGGGAAATAACTTGAAAGAAAACTACCTACTAGGTGATGCACCGAAACTAGGGTTTGGATCTCAGTATAGAGGAATGAGACCAATGAAGGACTTAGGTCTAGTAGGTCACAACTTACTGAATAGGCTTGCATAAGTGTTTCATAGGAGGGCCTGAACATTAGACACAACCTATGACCTGCAAGCAGACATTCTTTTCAGCAGAAGAGCACAGGAATGAGACAAGATGACAGGGGGCTGAAGTATATTCACAAAATCATCCAAATCAGATCATATATAGTAGTACACATATAAGCTGAAAGTAAGAGAGATCAGGAACCCTAAGTATCACTGAAAGCATTCATAGACTTCAATCCAATAAGAGATAAGACAAACAAGGAAGCACAGGGACATGAAGGATTGTCACAAACTGCCTCTGCAATATTTGTATTATCAATGGGAATTACAGAATGTGGTGAACTAGAGGGCAGGAAAAAATGCCATAGATAGCTTCCCAAGAAAGAGTCTTTCTTTTTTACAAAATGTGAATTATGAGTGCTAAAGGCTCCAAAAAACAATATATACATCCCTCACTGCACGCAGGCAGGAGTCAAAACTGACCTAACTAGGGTTACAGAGATCTGCATAAAATAATCCAACCCTAAACTAGTTGCTTTCGATCATAAATGCATCTAAAAATATCTCAACCAATCAGATATTTCTCCTTGCATGCCCATGCCTGTACCGCAAACAATCGACAGACAAGCAACCTGGACTCATCATTCTTTTCTGCACAAAGCCATGCCATGAATGCTAACTGGTAACTTGCAGGGACAAGAATCGACCTTTGATGGCTGCCCAGACCTCTTCATCATTTTCCCATAACTGTGCATTTCCTAAAGACATAAATTCTTTGAGCTACCTCACTGCTTACAAACAACTCCTCAGAAGAAAGCCCGCAAAAAATAGAAGGCTACATTGCTTTGAAATGATGCTGGTTGCATGATTGCATGTGGTTGGAAAGCTACATGTGATCATGTGACAAGTGCAAGATGCCACCTAGCTAGACCGCGAACCACAAACTAGAAAAAACCTTCATTGAACCACTTAAAATGGACTCCAACAGCTAGTCGACAAAATTTAAAATGCATCCGTCGATATCCCCTTCTCCCCAAAAAATGAGCAGCCCAGATGTGCCCTTTAAAGTAGTTTAAAACCTTTCTGACAAGTCAACCACCATCATGGAATTCAGCAACCAATCACAAGTGAGAAAGTTAGCATCTTGGATAGACACGGACCCACAAACCTGAGAGGCACCATCAGATGACTGTCGCTATACCACTGAGGTTAATGATCGAGTGCTTTGGATCCGTAGTATAACAATAGCCGCAAGATTTGATCATGTTTTAACCCCTTTAGAAACCCTAGACCCCATGGGCCCATTGACATCAGCCACGTTGCATTTTTCCATTCACCCTGACTGCCTCATCAGCAAACACCTCAGTACCACTCTGACATCGGACCCACTAAGAATAAGATTCCAATCGGACAGCTAGTCACATGATCGCATGGGGTCGAAAGATCCCATGTGAACATGCGACCACCATCAGATCTTTCGCACCAGCAATGATTATGAGGAACTGGGACCCACCTGGTCGGAGTTGCACACTTAGGGTCGAAAATATAGAGGGTTTTCAAAACTGAGGTCGAAAACACATAGGGTTTTTGACATTGAACATTTTTTGGAACCCTACAACAAACATTTCTTGCAAGCTTTTAAAATTGAATAACTTCCTGGGTTTTGTGAATTAAGCGATGCGATCTGGATTGAAGCATGGTGATACATCAAAGAACATGGGGCCAAGATCGCAAACCTTAAAACTTTGTGAATCAACTTTGCAAATGAAAACAAGTTGCAGCAGAGATGAAATAAAAATAGAGACCTTGGAAACTTGGCCAAATTTGCAGAATTAGCACATATGATCTGAACTAGGGCTTGACAACGCATTGAAGAACATAAGGTTTAGATCAGAAGCCATGAAACCTCAAAAATCTTGTTCGTAGGTGAAAACAAGCTTGTGGCTAGAATTCAATGATATGAAATTTTGGGCAACAGTTTGGATTCGCGTTTGTTGATATTACAATTCATCATATTAGATAAAGTATGTTTAAGAAGTTTTAGTGTCTAAACACTCAACTAATCCCTCTAACCAATTAGGAGTGGTTGGGGAAGTTGAGAGGAAAGTTTTCAAACATTCATATTCACTTATTGAATGCTTTGGAGACTACTGGTTTGATTGTCCATGCGTTAATGTTTGGAAGAGATCAATAAAGTATTTAAAGACATTCTTAAATGTTTGGAGAGGTTTTAGAGGCACTTATCATGTCTGTACCCTCACAAATAGTGGCATAGAATGGTTTTACTAAGTTTCCTTTCTCTATTTTGAGGTTTCCTTTCTCTGTTGTAGGGGTATAGTCAGAGGGTTCATTGACAAAATGATCCTTTGAATGGTTACTATAAATATGAATGATTTGATATAGCATATTTCTCATTTTACTTGAAGTTTGGAATAGCTTGTGCAAGGGTGAAAGTACTTTTGATAGTTTTGGTCGTGACTGTTCCTCTACACAGTCAAGAAATGTAATTGTCTAATGATAATATGTAATGTTGAATGGATTAAATGCTTTATTCTTGGTAGAAGTGAATGGAAGGAATAGTGTTGGTGTTAGGTTTCATATATTATTGAATTCAATGGTTTCCAAGATGTGTTGAGGAGTTTGGTCCTTGTTTAATGTTAACTGTTCCTACTCAATCCACTCATACAATAGTGAAATGCTATGTGATTGACAATTTCATACAACTGGTCCTTTGGCATGTATTAACAGAATAGATTTTTCAACATATTATTATCATTCTATTTCTTTGTTGTAAACATGCCATTGGTTTAGTTTTGTAAAAAAATATTTGTGTTAAATTTTTTTTTCTAATTCTTCCATTTGATAACCACAGTCAACATTTCAAAACTGTGAATAATATCAAATAATGGAGATAAATCATGGGCTAGGGCATGACACCAGTAGATTAAAAGAAATAGAATGATAATAATATGTTGAAAATTCTATTATGTTTAATACATGCCAAAGGATCGGTCCCAACAATTCTTAAACATACTTTATTTTGTTTAAGAATTGTTGGGAGTAGTTTACAAACATTCATATTCACTTATTGAATGATTTGGAGACTAGTGGTTTGACTTATTCACTCATTCACTTATTCACTTATTAAAATGTAGTTTTGATTTGGTTAATGTTTAGAAGAGATCAATAAAATATTTAAAGATAATCTTACATGTTTGGAGAGGTTTGAGAGGCATTGTAACACCTTACATAAAATAACAGGACCATTTAACAACATAAACCAAACACAATTTTTTTTTCAATAAATAAAATCAAAGGTACATCAATTGAGGGTCTCTCAGACACTCGATTACAATATCCATTAATACATCATCTACATAGACAAACATCTGGATCTTAATACAATTCAGATTCCATTCAATTAGAAAATGCATCATAATGACAAAAGCCTATAATCTACTTCTATGACCTAACAAAGAGTCTGGTTTTGCTCTTAGGTGAGACCTCCTATAAGAATCCTTAACCCATTTTCAACCAATCAATAGAAGCACCTGAAACATAGTCATAAAATAAAAAACACAAACACACAAAGGGGCTCAACGAATGCTGAGTGATAAAGCGTGATCCACTTGCATGCATATTAGATTGACATATAGATATATAAATCCAATCATAATGCAGAAATAGATCACATACAACAAAGTGCAATTTTCAATAACATATAATTTCCTCATTAAAATCATTAATCTATAACTATTAATGCAGAAATTAAACTCGCACTAAGAATAATGTGTAAATGAATCATATATATACTGAGGTGTCATCACTAAGGTGCTATGGTACTGCATCCAAATTAGGCATGCTCATAGACAATAGCATAGTGGATATCTCTATTGTACTTGTCAACTGACGTAATAGAGAAAAGCCTTATTCTCCATACTTAACCTTGCTAGTTTAAGTCATAGGTAAGGCTAAATTATCTTTTAAAATGTATGATCCCACCCAGTTCATTTTATAGTTTTCACTGAATTAATTAACTGAATAGGATTAACCAAATTCAGCCACCCCGATATATGTTCATCACAAGCATTCTTAAAATACACATCAAACAGATATATTTTTAAGAATGTTCATGTAACAGATATAAAATTAGTATACCACATGATACTACATTCTTTTATCCATTTAAAAATATTTACAGTTTCAAATGAATCTCATCTTATTCTGTCAAATCGAGAAGAATGAAGATGATTGAAGTGTGTCATGAATAAATCATACAAGGCCTAGATAATGTATATGCTATTACTCTGTTTACACAGACTAATAGTTTATACTTACCTGAACATTGCATCATATACTCCTACAATATTCAATCAACTCAACCTTTCAAAAAAATTGACCAAGACAATAAATCTAATCTTCATGTGATTAACAATGCTCAATATGAAGAGTAACGTTCTTGTAAGAAAGAATTACAAATACACATGTATCAATCCTTTTCAATAACTAAGAAAGAAGGCCATGTAAAGACTAATGATAACAGAACATAGACAGTTCATAGTAAAGTACCAACTTCTATTAACATAAATAATCTCAGAATCAAGAGAAGTAAAATTCTACATTCGATAAATTACAACTACCAACTGAGCAATTATTACATTGAACATTCAAACTATTTGTATAAAATAAAACTTAATAAGAACAATCACTATTCCAATAATCCTAAGATTATAATTAAATTTTAAATACCATCACAAACACATAACCAAACCATAATGTCACTGTTACAATTATTTCTTTTATAAAATTCACTATAATCCAATGCAGATTAATATTGACAGGGAATATTAGATCATTTTCCAACTAATCAAAATCAAAACTCATAGAAAAGAATAGTTTTAAGAATAAATTTATTCAAATCCTATATACTTTGATTTCTACAGCTGACTCTAGCAATGGAGTAAAAACTCAAGATAATTAAACTAATTTCCATCATCAAACAATTGGTCATCCACAACATAATCACAAACTTAAAATTTTCTATCAAAGCTCTATTTTAGTGACAACAGTTTCTTAACTTTCACCAATGAATTATCTAACATTTACTCTATTTGTCTCGACCCCAAGGTCTCATTTCTGTTTACACTACTATTTGCATCATTGTCTTAGTTCCTTCTGTTTTCATTTAAACCTGATTCATGTTTGAAAAATTGATAGTGGAAAGCAGCATTGTTGCTGTTTATCAAAGACAATGTGACAGAAACTAACATATATCATATATACCTCATAACCCCCTAGTAACTTTTACATTGTTCTATTCAGAATTATATTTCCTCCACAGAGAAGGGTTACCATCGACAGTATGTTCAATAATCATAGAGCCATTTAAACTATCAAACCCCAACATCTGTCTAAACTTTGTTGGCCCTTATTAATTTACAATGCCACAGTTGAAACAACATTCTATCCTAATGACTGAACACACAAAGCTCCAGCAAGGAATGTTTTCGTATTAACTATCACATAAGTTTTGTAAAGCAATGAGCTTCCGTGAGCATGGATGCTCACAAAACCCAAATTCTATGGGTATCTATGTTCATTTCGGTGAAATACGGGACAACCGTGAGCATGGATGCTCACAGAACCAAAGTTTTGTGGGAATCCATGTTCTCATCTACCCATTGTTACATAATAATGCTAGTCGATTATACTTATTAATTGGTAGAAAAGAATTGTTACCATACATAAAACCCCACTCCATGTTCACAGAGCTAAATATTATAACATCCAGGATGTGGGTATATGTGGGTATTGAAAAAAACCACATATACTCCCATTCCTTAAACAAATAATATATATTCTTGCAGAGAACAATTGAATGTAATCTACTATAGAACAAAAAAATCAAACACAAATATGTCAAAAGAGAGTAAAGGTTAGAAACTGCCCCTAGCTAGGAAAGTAGTAGTGGGTAGTAAAATAGAGAGAAATTCCTTGTAACCCACAATTGCACAAAACAATAGGAGTCCCTCAAGCTCTAAAGCTCCTCCGCAAAGATTAATAGCAATGAAACCCTCAAAGATGCCTCGAATGGTAGCACCAAATGAAAGTGCCAATGTCGCAATAGGGATAGATTGCAATGATTCAAAATAAGATAGGAAGATATTTCATAAATCCCACTGACTGCCAATGGGAAATCACAACCCAGCGGTAATAAAAACCTTCTCAAATCCATACTCCCTCTCATTTTGCTGAGAAATGTGTGAAGCAATAAAAACCAGTTAGATTCTATTATGCCACGATGAGTCTTGGTTTCAAAACCCTTTCTTACAGATAGAAGAATGCGCTGCTCATACAAACTGAGACCAACAAATCCCCATAACAAAGTTAAATGCCATAGTAAATGCCCAACTCAAGTGGAGTGGCTGGTACATAGTGTTGTCCACTGGTGGCAAAGTAAGGTGCATATGGTACTAAATCAAATTCAATGTGAACTACCAGCGCATGGCATAAAACCTCATGCATGATGCAATAAACATTTCCATTACAACATAACAACTATTACAACAAAACATATGTAATATTCCCTCAAAGATGGTCAATACCCTTCTAACGGCTAGTCAAATTTAATTATAATCCACACAACATAAATATATAGCAAGTCCAAAATGAAACCCTTATAATCACTTTAATCAATACTAATTCCTATTTCATAATTCATTAGTACAATATCATATATCAATTTTAACTTAATATCTACGTTAATCAAAATGATTTAATAATCAATGACCATAAAAATATGAATTCCTATCTAATGATAACATCAAAATACCTTCTTAAGCCCTGGAAATACAATATAATTCAGACCAGGACAAACTTTCCTTACATAGAGTTAGCATTGTTGTCAATAACAAAAAGACTAACTAGGATCTTTCAAGGCATCAACCATTACTAGCAAAGTAATTCTATATCTAAGTTATAAGTTCCAATAAAATCTCAAAATAAACATTCTAAGATGTAACCATAACTGATTACCCAAAACAATAATCAAACTACTGCTTGAGTCTCATGCGCAAAATGTCAGTAAGAAATCCAAGTCCTAACAATAAGGCAAACATATCAAACTAAAATTAACTCAAACAGAAGTGTTCCAATCCAAGAATAACTGCTAATTAGAGGAACAGGTCAGGGCATGACACCCTCCCCCACTAGTCCTTGACTTCCTCCTAGAAGTTAATAAATAAATATGGATGAGCTATCCTCATGAACTCAGTGTCTTCCTAGGTAGCAGATGATTCATCATTAGGATCCCATTGGACCTTTACCTGATCTATTCTTCTTCCTCAAAAATTCAAGGTTCTTTTTTGCATGATCAACACTGGTTCCAACATGATCTATCCATCCACGATCTGCAAATCATTCCAGTTAAGAACATGGGTAATATCAGGTGTATACTTACGTAAGATTGAAATATGGAAGACATTATGTAAGCGTGAAAGTTTCAGTGGCAGGGCTAGCTTATAAGCAACTGGTCCAATCCGCTCTAGAATTTTGAATGGACCTACAAATCAGGGAGATAACTTGGATCCTTTACCATATCGAATAGGGATTTTTCAAGGTCTGATCCTGAGAAAAACCTTGTCACCAACTGCAAATTGGTGATCTATCCTATGCTGATCAGCGTACTTCTTTTGCCTATCCTGTGTAGTAATAAGATGTTCTCTGATCCTTTTAACTTGCTGCTCCATATCTTGTAGTAACTCAGACCCTAATAATACCCTATCATCAAGGTTATCCTAGCTTAATGATGTTCTGCATGGTCTTCCATACAATGCCTAGAATGGGGCCATCCCAATGGAACTATGATATCCGTTGTTATAGGCAAATTCCACTAAGTGTAGATACTCTTCCCATTTATTTTGTCTATCCATGATGTACATTCTAAGCATGTCTTCCAAAATTTGGTTGACACGTTCAGTTTGTCCATCAGTTTTAGGATGATAGGCTGAACTAAAGTTTAGTTGAGTACATAACTCACGCCGCATAGACCTCCATAAGGTTGAAGTAAACACAGGATCTCTATCAGAAATGATCTTTTTAGGTATCCCATGTAACTTAACCACTTTCTCCAAGTAGATTTTAGCCACTGTAGTTGCATTATATAAGGACTTGATGGGAATAAAATGAGCCACTTTTGTTAAGCAGTCCACCACTACCATAATTGCATCATGACGTCTCACTATGAGAGGCAATCTAACTATAAAATCAATCGAAATGGTGTCCCATTTCCATTCTGGGATGCTATGTAGCTGTAGTAATCTGGTTGAATGCTGGTGCTCAGCCTTAACTCTCTGACATTCTAAACATCTTGCCACAAAATCGGCTATATCCCTTTTCATTGCGGGCCAATAATAATGCTGCTTGAGATCAACATGCATTTTCTTAACACTTGGATGTGCCGAATAAGGTGCTTTGCGAGCTTCTTCTGAAACAAGATTACGTAAATCTCCCACACTAGGAACATAAATACTACCTCGGTAAATCAATAGTCCCTCAGGATTGATGGAATATCCTTCAAAATGCCCTTCCATCAAACTGCCACTATCAATGATTACCTTCACATCCATGAACCAATGATCTATAGACAGATTCTGCAAAATCTTTTCCTTCAAATCAACTATCAAAATCAAGGAAGCTAACTCATGGCATCTTCTGCTAAGTACATCAGCCACCATGTTTTCCTTTCCTTGTACATACTTGACTTCAAAGTCATACTCACACAGAAATTTCATCCATCTTCATTGCCTAGCGTTGAGGTTGGGTTGTGTGAACAAGTACTGGAGACTTTGATGATCAGTATGCAATTCAAATCATTGTCCAAGAAGAAAATGCCTCCATTTAGTCAAGGAATGCATCACTGTATCAAGTTCAAGGTCATGAGTAGGGTAATTGATTTCATGGTTCTTCAGCTTCCTGGATTCATAAACAATTACCTGACCATCCTGCATCAAAACTGCCCCTATACCATCCAATGAAGCATAGATACAAACCACAAACTCCTTAGAATAATCGAGTACTGCTAGAACAGGTGCACTGGTTAAGCATTCCTTGAGTTTCTGAAATGTCACCTCACACTCTTCTATCCAAACAAATTTCTTCCCTTTTCTTTGTAAAGATGTAATTGGATGGGCTATCCAGGAAAAGTTTGACACAAATCTTCTGTAATAACTGGCTAACCCCATGAAACTTTGAACCTCTGATACATTTGCAGGAGCTGGCCAATCCACAATTTCTTGAATCTTGGATGGATCAACAGCTATTCCATCCCTGGTGATGGTATGGCCTAGATAACAGATCTCAATTTTGAAGAACTCACACTTTTTTGGATTTGCATACAACTTGTTCCTTCGAAGACTGTTGAGTACTTGCTCCAAGTGCTACTCGTGTTCTTCAACAGAGTTAGAATATACCAGTCTATCATCTTAAAAAACCACAACAAACTTGTCCAAGTATGTTTTGAAAACACCATGCATCAAACTCATAAAGACTGATGGTGCATTTGTCAGACCAAAAGACACCACGAACAACTCATAATGCCCATACCTGGTACAGAAAGTTGTCTTGTGGATATCAACTTCTGCAATTCTTAACTAGTGATACCTTGATTTGAGATCAATCTTTGAAAAGACTCGGGCACCCTTAACTTGATCAAACAAGTCTTCAATCCTTGGCAAAGGATACCTATTCCTGATTGTGACTTTGTTCAACTACCTGTAATCAATACAAAGTCTCAAAGAGCCATCCTTCTTTTTCACAAAAATGACAGGTGCACCCCAAGGTGACACACTAGGATGAATTAGTCCTTTCTCCAAAAGCTCTTCAAGTTGAATCTTGAGTTCAATTAGCTCTTGAGCTATCATTCTGTAAGGAGTCTTAGAAATAGAATCAGTTCCCAGCACTAGGTCTATTCTAAAATCAATCTCCCTTTTCGGGGGTATTCCAGGAATCTCTTTCACAAATACATTAGAGTATTTCTGCAAAATTGGATGATCAAGTGTGGTGTTTCTAGCTACAAAATCCTCCAAATTGTTAACTGACATGGCAAATAATTTGTAGCACTTACAAGCATATCTAGCAAGTTGTTTGGCTGATATGGTTCTCAAAGAGATGGGTTTCTTAATTCCTGATATGAACTTAGCTGAACCAAAGTCATCCACACATCTGATGATTTTGTTCTTGCAATCAATTACAACTTGATGTTTCTCAAGCCAATCCATGCCCAAGACTACATCAAAAGACTTTAAAGGAATAACTCTAAGATTGACTGAGGTAATGAATGCTTTTAACTGAATTTTACAGTCATAAGCCACTACACTTGATTCCACTCTAGATCCTGAAGCTAGTTCCACTTGCCAATAAGACTCAGCCCTAGCCACTAGAATTTCACCTTGTGCAACAAAAGAAGATGAAATAAATGAATCTGATGCTCCAGAATCAAAAAGAATGATCACTTCCTTACCTTGGATATTACCTTTGGCTTCTATGATCATGTTCTGATGCTCTACCTGCTTCTGCTCTAAAGTAGAAAATATCCTGTGGTTCCTAGTAGAATCACCCACTGTAGCTTCAGACCTAGATGGTTTAGGTCCTACCCTTGGTTTGTCCCAATTAGGACAGTGTGACTGGTAGTGTCCTTGTTGACCACAATGGAAACATTCCACAAACTTCTTAAAATTCCTATCCTAACTAGACGTGCTTGGAGAAGGTATACTGCTCTGCATACTCTGGGATTTCCAAGAAGGTTTAGATTGATCTGGACCCTTAGTATTCTTGTTGGATTGAGAATACTTATCGAATCTCCTCTTCTTAAACTTTCCGCCAAAAAACCATGACTTGGAGCTTCCCTGAGGTTGCTTCTGGCTCTTGCTTTCATTCTTTGCAGGTGGGTTCATATTGGCCTTAGAAGAAGTCCCATGGTATCCAGATTTCATTTCAATGAGCTTTGCTCACTCAGTAGCCTCCTGCATAGTCATGGGTTTAAAAGTTCATACTTCTTCACCAATCTTGGGAATAAGCCCTCTAATGAAGTGCTAAATCAAAGCTTTGTCATTTTCAGCCCACCCCGAGTATTTCTTCAGTTCATAGAATCTTCGCTCATATGTTTCCATAGAAGAGCCTTCTTGCACAATATTGAAGAACTATTCAGCACGTGCCTACTGCCAATACTTGGACATAAACCTCTCTTTGAAACGCTCCACAAAAAGTTCCCAAGTCACCTGGGAGATGTCAATTCCTAGTTTCTCCAACTCCTGATTCCACCATATGGATCCAAAACTCCTAAGTTGCATAATAGTCCATCTCACTTTTATGTTACTCTGGTAATGATGCAAGATGAAACACCATTCAATATTCAACAGCTCAGCTTCAGCTGCAGTCCCTTCTTCTGTGCCAAAGAATAATGGTCCTTTGAATTTGGACAAATCTTTCAGCTGTGCTCTGGTTATTGGGTCCTCTTCCACATGAGGATTATTGTCCTGTACCTGATCCATCTGAATGTTTTCTCCCCCACCAAGAATTTGATTATGGTTGTTAGCCTCTATATTATCGAAATGCTCAAGAATTCGCTGAAGAACTATAGCTTGAGGATCCCCCTCATCATTTTGGTTATTTTGAACATTACCACCTTGACCACTAGGGTCATTCTCAATAGCATCTTGACATCTTGGACCTCTACCATGACCCCTACCCCTACCTCTACCAACATTGACATTGACTGGGACACCCCATCCATGAGATCCTCTTGTGAGGGGAGGCATCCTAAAAGAAAAACTAATATTAACATTGCAACGATTACGAGTAAAACCCATTAACCCAGAGCCCTAGTGTTCAAACTTGGCTTTGATACCAAAATGTAACACCTTACTTAAAATAACAAGAACATTTAACAACATAAACCAAACACAAATTTTCTTTTAATAAATAAAATCAAAGGTACATCAATTGAGGGTCTCTCGGACACTCAATTACAATATCCATTAATACATCATCTACATAAACAAACGTCTGGATCTTAATACAATTTAGATTCCATTCAGTTAGAAAATACATTTTAATGACAAAAGCCTATGATCTACTTCTATGACCTAACAAAGAGTCTGGTTCTGCTCTTAGGTGAAACCTCCTATAAGAATCCTTAACCTATTTTCAACCAATCGCTAGAAGCACCTAAAACATAGTCATAAAAAAAGACACAAACACACAAAGGGGCTTAGCGAATGTTGAGTGATAAATCATGATCCACCTGCATGCATATTAGATTGACATATAGATATATAAATCTAATCATAATGCAGAAACAGATCAAATACAACAAAGTGCAGTTTTCAATAACATATAATTTCCTCATTAAAATCATTAATCTATAACTATTAATGCAGAAATTAAACTCACACTAAGAATAATGTGTAAATGAATCATATATATATTGAGGTGTCATCACTAAGGTGCTATGGTACTGCATCCAAATTAGGCATGCTCATAGACAACATCATAGTGGATATCTCTATTGTACTCGTCAACTGACGTAATAGAGAAAAGCCTTATTCTCCGTACTTAACCTTGCTGGTTTAAGTCATAGGTAAGGCTAAATTATCTTTTAAAATGTATGATGCCACCCAGTTCATTTTATAGTTTTCACTGAATTAATTAACTGAATAGGATTAACCAAATTCAGCCACCCCGATATATGTTCATCACAAGCATTCTTAAAATACACATCAAACAAATATATTTTTAAGAATGTTCATGTAACAGATATAAAATTAGTATACCACATCATACTACATTCTTTTATCCATTTAAAAATATTTACAGTTTCAAATGAATCTCATCTTATTCTGTCAAATCGGGAAGAATGAAGATGATTGAAGTGTGTCATGAATAAATCATACAAGGCCTAGATAACATATATGCTATTACTCTGTTTACACAGACTAATAGTTTATACTTACCTTAACATTGCATCATATACTCCTACCATATTCAATCAACTCAACCTTTAAAAAAAAATGACCAAGACAATAAATCTAATCTTCATGTGATTAACAATGCTCAATATGAAGAGTAACGTTCTTGTAAGAAAGAATTACAAATACGCATGTATCAATCCATTTCAATAATTTAGAAAGAAGGCCATGTAAAGACTAATGATAATAGAACATTGACAGTTCATAGTAAAGTACCAACTTCTATCAACATAAATAATCTCAGAATCAAGAGAAGTAAAATTCTACATTTGATAAATTACAACTACCAACTGAGCAATTATTACATTGAACATTCAAACTATTTGTATAAAATAAAACTTAATAAGAACAATCACTATTCCAATAATCCTAAGATTATAATTAACTTTTAAATACTGTCACAAACAATCCATAACCAAACCATAATGTCACTATTACAATTATTTCTTTTATAAAATTCACTATAATCCAATGCAGATTAATATCGAGAGAGAATATTAGATCACTTTCCAACTAATCAAAATTGAAACTCATAGAAAAGAAGAGTTTTAAGAATAAATTTATTCGAATCCTATATACCTTGTTTTCTACAGCTGACTCTAGCAATGGAGTAAAAACTCAAGACAATTAATCTAATTTCCATCATCAAACAATTGGTCATCCATAACATAATCACAGACTTAAAATTTTCTACCAAAGCTCTGTTTTAGTGACAACAGTTTCTTAACTTTCACCAATGAATTATCTAATGTTTACTCTATTTGGCTCGACCCCAAGGTCTCATTTATGTTTACACTACTATTTCCATCATTGTCTTAGTTCCTTGTATTTTCATTTAAATCTAATTCATGTTCAAAAAATTGATAGGGGAAAGCAGCATTGCTGCTGTTTATTAAAGACAATGCGACAGAAACTAACATATATCATATATACCTCATAACCCCCAAGTAACTTTTACATTGTTCTATTCAGAATTATATTTCCTCCACAGAGAAGGGTTACCATCAACAGTATTTTCAATAATCACAGAACCATATAAACTATCAAACCCCAACATCCCTCTAAACTCTGTTGGCCCTTATTAATTTACAATGCCACAGTTGAAACAACATTCTATCCTAATGACCGAACACACAAAGCTCTAGCAAGGAATGTTTTCGTACTAACTATCACATAAGTTTTGTAAAGCAATGAGCTGCCGTGAGCATGGATGCTCACAGAACCCAAATTCTGTGGGTATCCATGTTCACTTTGGTGAAATATGGGACAGCTGTGAGCATGGATGCTCATAGAACCAAAGTTCTATGGGAATCCATGTTCCCATCCACCCATTGTTACACAATAATGCCAGTCGATTATACTTATTAATTGGTACAAAAGAATTGTTACCATACATAAAACCCCACTCCATGTCCACAGAGCTAAACATTATAACATCCAGGATGTGGGTATATGTGGGTATCGAAAAAAACCACATATACTCCCATTCCTTAAACAAATAACATATATTCTTGTAGAGAACAATTGAATGTAAGCTATTGTAGAAAAAAACAATCAAACATAGATATGCCAAAAGAGGGTAAAGGTAAGAAACTGCCCCTACCTAGGAAAGTAGTAGTGGGTAGTAAAATAGAGAGAAATTCCTTGCAACCCACAACCGCACAAAACAACAGGAGTCTCTCAAGCTTTAAAACTCCTCCGCAAAGAATAATAGCAATGAAACCCTCAAAGATGCCCAGAATGGTAGCACCAAATGAAAGTGCCAATGTCACAACAGGGATAGATTGCAATGATTCAAAATAAGATAGGAAGATATTTCATAATTCCCACTGACTGCCAATGGGAAATCACAACCCAGCGGTAATAAAATTTTTCTCAAATCCATACTCCCTCTCATTTCACTGAGAAATGAGTGAAGCAATAAAAACCAGTTAGAGTCTGTTATGCCACGATGAGTTTTGCTTTCAAAACCCTTGCTTACAGATAGAAGAATGCGTTGCTCATACAAACTGAGACCAACAAATCCCCATAACAAAGTTAAATGCCATAGTAAATGCCCAACTCAAGTGGAGTGGCCAGTACACAGTGTTGTCCACTAGTGGCAGAGGAAGGTGCGTATGGTACTAAATCAAATTTAATGCGAACTACCAGCGCATGGCATAAAACCTCATGCACGATGCAATAAACATTGCCATTACAACATAACAACTATTACAACAAAACATATGTAATATTCCCTCAAAGATGGTCGATACCCTACTAAGGTTTATTCATATTTAATTATAATCCACACAACATAAATATATAGCAAGTCCAAAATGAAACCCTTATAATCACTTTAATCAATACTAATTCCTATTTCATAATTCATTAGTATAATATCACATATCAATTCCAACTTAATATCTATGTTAATCAGAATGATTTAATAATCAATGACCATCAAAATATGAATTCCTATCTAATGATAACATCAAAATACCTTCTTAAGCCCTGGAAATACAATATAATTCAGACCAAGACAAACTTTCCTTGCATAGAGTTAGCATTGTTGTCAATAACAAAAAGACTAACTAGGATCTTTCAAGGCATCAACCATTACTAGAAAGTAATTCTATATGTAAGTTATAAGTTCTAATAAAATCTCAAAAGAAAGATTCTAAGATGTAACCATAACTGATTACTCAAAACAATAATCAAACTACTGCTTGAGTCTCATGCTCAAAATGTCAGTAAGAAATCCAAGTCCTAACAATAAGGAAAACATATCAAACTGAAATGAACTCAAATAGAAGTGTTCCAATCCAAGAATAAGTGCTAATTAGAGGAAGAGGTCAGGGCATGCAAGGCACTTGTCATGACTTTTTAGACCATTAGTATACCAATATATGACTATCCAAATCATAAAAATGCCTCACCCTTAGGGCCAAACTCTCAATGTTGCTCCCTAGCTATCAATTCCCTTAAGGAACACACTGTTCCAGCCAGTGTTCTCTTTACTTTCTCAAATCTCTACAAGTTAAGAACATTAGATTTGTATAATATGTTTTTAGTATCCACTTTCCATGGGTCCTAGGCCTTTGGGTCCATGGAAAGGAAATAGATTACAAAATACTCTTCAAAACAAAGGAAAAACTTATCAAATTCAATCTAACTCACTGTAGATGAAGAAACAGTCATGCTAATAGTTCCTCTAAGTCTTCCAAAACATTTATTGAACTCCCCTAAAGTCCTATTGGATCCCCAAATTGCTTAATCTAGTCAACTTACATCATGATAATGAGAAACTTCAAAGGATTAAAACCATTACTTGGAACAGTCACTAGTTTTACCAGTCAAAACGTAAGGAACATAATTTTAAAGTTCTCACAATACATTCAACAATGAAATTAATGCTTGGAGATTTCTTACTATTCCATCCTTGAATTTAGAAACCAAAATAATAAGTAAAGAAGCCTTTCAACAATTTATAACACAATGGACTTGCAGATTTAAAATTCTATTTTTATTTAATCTTTGTTCTTGTTGTACACTCTAGGCTTAAGTCTATCGTACAATGAATTCCAAAGGTTACATATAACTCCATCATAACTTCCCCAACCATGAAGAACATAGGTGAAGAACTTGATGGTTTCATGTTTTAATCTTTAAGAACTTGATCAAGAACATAGGTTTTAATGAAATATCAATTTGATTTGCAAAGTTTGTGTTTTTCACAAATTTGAAAGGCTCTAATAATTACTAGGGAGGATGTGGATGTGCAACCTTATGCTTTTACTACTAAGTCTCTATTTGTTGGGCATACTAATTATAAGTACTTGACATATATCACAAATGGGTATGTGCAAGATCATGAGGGGCCAAAAAGTGGCGATGTCAGTTCAAAACTTTGACAATGTAGCTGACGACTTTTTTTTCACCTGAATTTGATAAAATGAAAAGGGTATCTTAAGGAGATACCAGCTTTCTATCGATATAATTGCTGTCAAATTTTGAATTCGGTAAGTAATTATTAGTTATTTTCTAATTGAGCTACCTCTAAAGTGTTGATTTATATACTGATTGAAAAATGACTATAACTTTCAGACGATATAACATTTTTGAAATCCAAAAAATGCGTCACATTCTATGCTTCACCTAATACAAGGAAAAATAAATAAATTTTGAATTTTGTAAAGTTTTGAATGAGTTAAGGTGGTCAGACACATAAGTTTTTTTATTCTGAAAACATTGTAGTAAAAAATTCATAATTAATTATTTTTTTGGAATAAAATTACAAAAAATATGCGTCACATCCGGGCATGAGTCTACTACTTATATATAAAATCTTATAATAAAATATTATCATTTGATTATGATTAAGGTGGTCAGACATACACCCACTTCTTATTTTTTTCCTAAAATTTTTGTACTGCTGCATTGAAATCTATACTTTTCACCAATCATACTTACTTTTTTCTCAAAAAAGGCCTCATAGTTTAAAAACTAAATTCAATTTTCTATATATTCTATTGTTACAACTTTTTGATATTAGGTTCATAGCTAGTTGAAATTTTCACGTCAAGTTGACTAACCTTGATTTGCTGATTTTTCATTGCCACTTAAGGGCATAGTTTGGCCCCTCATGATCTTGCACATACCCAAATGTTTCTAATTAAGGTTGGCGGGATGATTACACCTATCCTAAAAAAATATTGTCAAATCATTATGATTTCAAATCAATAACCTATCGACATATCCCTTGTGAGGGAGAGAAGACACACACATAAAGAACATGCACATAAACATGGTAGCTGAAAAAATTAAATGTGTAATACCTAAAAAATGGGCTATAGGTTCATTAACCTCCTACATCGACATATCAAATGAAATCAACATCAAAGTCCTAACCTAAGGCACATTTGCACATTATTGAATCCTAATTGATTATCCTAAATTCTGCATCAGGAAATATTCCTAGTAATATTCCTAAAATTATCCTAATTATCTTTGATTTAATAATTATTTGGCAATAAATCCTATTTATCCTAAAGTTTGATTAATTGAATATTCTAAATATTTAATTAATTAGATTTAATACTGCCACTTAATTATTTAATTGAATTTAATTATATTTATTCCTAATTATTATTATTTAAATTTGACAATAAATCAAAATTCCTATCATTAATTGATTAAATTCTTATTTAATTAATTAAAGCAAGTTTTCATATTTAATGATATTATTTTGGAACAAAAGTTTGATTTTAATAATTGATTAACCCATAAATCAATTGTTTCATTTTTAAAATCAGTTAAGTTGAGGATAAATCACTTTATTTATTTATTTAATTCATGATTAATTATGCACATCCAAAAAATAGTTAAACTATAAATCAAAAAATCAATTCAAGTTGTTTTAAAAATAAACTCAACTCTTTTTTGAGTTAAAAGCTGATCTCAACTTCTGATTTAAATCAAAAAGCCATTTTTGCATGATTTTTTGTGAGTTAACTATCTTTAATTCCTTGTTGACTCAAAAATCAACTAGAGTGATTTATGGCTTTCTCCATGCATCCTCAAAGCCCTGGATTTCTATAAAATCAAGGCTCAGCTCTTCACAAATTATCTCATAACTTGCAAACTTATGCTTGCGAATTGACATCTGAAGAATTGAAGCTTCTTTTGCGAATCAACAACTTTTGTGAGATCATTAATATTTAGCATATCATTGTTAGATTGATTGTATTGCATATCAATTTTTCATATAGATTAGATTTCATATCATTTTTCATCATAATTGCATAGAAAAACCAAAAATATAGATTAATTTGCATTCATTACTTCATTGCTATCTTGCATTCAAATCCTTCGTTTAGGTGTCATCAAGGTCACCGATCTCAGTCGAATATGAGAATACATACTCGCATCTACTAGAAGGTAGTAAATCACCTAATTAGATTAGTTTTCATTCAACTACATGATTTTGATTTTAGCTAACCTCTAATGTTTTATTGAAGTGTTGTGTCTACAGCTAGGTACAAAATTCACACACACATTTCTGGCACCCGCCACTTCTAGAATAGCCTTCATCTCTTGTATCCATGGTCTCCCTAGAAGAATGTTGTAAGCCAAAGGTAGATCAAGAACCTGACATATAGTATCTCTAATAACTGGACCTACTCTGATAGGTAAGACAATGGTGCCTTTAGAAGATATTTCTTGTTCATCATAGGATTTTATAGTTATTTTCTTTCTAGGTTCAATAGCCAATTTTGAAAATCTCAATTGTGTGACCAAGCTGTAAGAACAAATATTTAGGCTAGCGCCTCCATCTATCAACACACGTTTGACTCTATGGTTCTGGATAATGACTTCTATATGCAAGGGCTGGTTATGCGGGTGACTCAAGGAGTTGTCATCTTCCTCTGAAAAGGATATATATTGCGGAGATGTAAGATGTCCAACCATAATCTAGAACCTATCTAAATCAAGGTCATCAGGAACATTGGATCCGAGCAAAGCTTTGTCTAAAATAGCTCTATGAGCTAGAGATATTCGAAGCAACTCAAACATGGAGATTTTTGCATTAGTGTGTTGGAGTTGTTGAAGAATGCTATAAGATGTTGGCCTTGTATCTTTAGGATTGGAAGCACTATCTTATCCTGCATATGATTCCCCCGAAACCCGCATGATCTACACTGTTGTTGGTCATGATTCATCTAGATACAAAAACCTATTCTCCTATCTCCAAGACCAAATCATTCATGATACCTTCAACCACCAGGAAAAGAGATACCTTATCCGTAATGCCTCCCGATATGTCATCATTGGTCACGATCTGTACAAATGAGGTCTAGATGGTACACTACTTAGATGTTTAGAATGGGAAGAGTCTCAACATGCGTTAGAAGAAGTCCATGATGGTATTTGTGGGTCACACTCAAATAGTTTAACACTAGCTTGAAAATTTATTAGGGCTGGGTACTATTGACCTGAAATGGAGAAAGAGTCTATCAAGTTTGCTAAGAACTATAAAAAATGCCAAGTACATGGTAATTTAATTCATGCTCTTGGGAGAGATCTAATTCCCTTTACTACACAATGGCCTTTTCATCAATGGGCCTTTGATCTCATAGGAGCTATACATCCTCGTTCTTCTAATGGACATACCCATATTGTAATGCCCAAAAGTTCGGGTCAAAGCACAACCAACAATTTTTTTTTTTAAAGGTGAAAAAGTTCCTACGCTTACGATGCGGGACAAAAGTGAACATGTCATCATCTCAAAAGAGACAGGTGGTCACACCTCAACAAGGTTGTTTCCATAGGATGCTAGTTGGAACTCAATATAATCGGAGTTCGTTAAATACCCTGACGATCAATTTCGTCGATCGTCAGTCTAAAAATCATATAGGTTATCTTCGAGTAAAAAGGATATCTAAGAGGAATTGAATGTTTATGTAATAATGTTAATACTATAAATAGGTTAACCATTTCCAATAATGTATAATTCAATACCAATATGATTATGAAAATTAAATTGTCAGTTTACGATAGCATTGGATATAAATTTAAATTATCGTTTACACCAATGTCTATTTTTAATTGAACGTATACTAATTCAATTTATAATTACAACATACCAACTAATTAATGTACTTTTTTAACTAATTAATAATTTTTAAGAAAACATTAAATAATGATAAATATACAATGTTTATAACTAAATTATATATATGAAATTAATTAATAATTATAATATATTAATATAATTATTAATTAGTTAATATGCTATAATGTATTAATTAACATCATATATATATGTCATAAATTTAAATGACATGAAATCATACATAAATAGCAAAACAAATATTTAAAATATTGCTCCATAACATCAAACTAATATTATTATCATGACATTAATAACAAATTAACTTAATTAAAGAGCATCCTATACTAACTTAACTAACTAACTTATACTATAACTTTACATTAAACTATATAATCAACACTACTTAAGCACTAAGCAGACTCGTTAATTAAATCTTCCTAAGCTGCCTACATACTAGCCTAGCTAACCCATCAAAACAACTCTACTCAAGGCAACCTATAACCCATCATATCTACCTACACACATCACCCAACACATAGGACATTGGGGTATGCATAGAAAGGAGGATGAAAAAAATGTTTTATCAAATTTAAATGTCCATTCCAAGGACCTGCGCCTAGACTGCATGGGGAAGAGGGAAGCATGGAAAGGGAAGTGGGAAGTGGGACCCACTCCCTTCCCATGACACATTTAAGTACCTCTTCAAAATTTGAATTTAATTGAAAACATGGGCAAGCCTGCGTGAGTTTTGAAGACCATAAAGGTAAGACTTAAAGTGAAAAGGGTGGATGATGTGTCATACAAGGACACTGTCTCATCCAATGAAAATGTTTCATTTAATACAAAGTCTAGCCATCCCACCTCATACGCCTAGATAAAGGGAAAGTTAATAAAGAAGTAAGGGGGGGTAGTGAAAAGTTTATTTTTTATTAGTTTATTACATTAAGAGGTGGCAAGAATATAATATTAAATTGACTGTGGTATTGAAAATGTATGGGAAATATTTCCCATACAATTTCTAGAGATCTGTAGGTCTCTATTTTTTTTTTCTTTGCCAATGACTTAGTTTATATTTTGTTTTCAAAGACTTAGTTTGCTACCAAATTTTATTTCTTCATGCATCTTATTGGTTTATTTTCTACATGTATTATTATTTTGTTTTCTAGATTGCATGTCTATGGTGATATACTAATCTATCATATTGAAGTAATCAATCTTCTATTAAATGAAATATAGAGATAGGAATTTTCTCAAGTTACATAACTAAATTCTATTGTTTCTACAACAATAAGAGATACAAGTTATCAACTTTGAATTTGAAGAGGTAAAGAGAGGTAATAATTTCTTTTTTTTGTTTGCAATACTGTATTCAAATGCTTGCAATAAAACTCCATAAGTTATCTACATTGAATTGTTTACTTTCTTCTCTTTGGAATAATCAAGAACACATCATATACTATCTTTCTTTTCTTTCAAGGAATAAGATAAAACTAATCATGACAATTAAATCATCTTATATGATACTACGATATTCTTATATCAACCCAAATATGGAATCATAATGAAATTGTTACAATATTTAATCTATCAATTTTGATAACTCATTTGCAAAGAGAGAGTATTTTCAACTATAAAGAGAGAGAGAGAGATCTTTAATAACATATGCAAGAATTCATCGTAAACATTAAGGAATCCAATTCAATACATACACCATTACATCAAATATAGTTACTTCTTCATAGTTACAATAAAGCATTGCAAATCACTAATGCCACTCAATGGAAGATCAATTAAATAACAGTCTCTCATCTATATCATCTTCACAATAGGTCCATGTAAAAAGCATTACAATCTCTTTTACATCAATAGATGTATAAATACAAAGAGAGATTTCACAAAGGAATGAACGGGTTGTCTTCTCACAACCACCCAAAATATGATAGCTCCTCTTTGAGCTTCCACAAATCTACAAATATATACAAGGCAAGGAAATGACCATGGGGAGCTCACCTCCCATCCTAGGCCTCTCATGAGGCCATCCCCGAGCTTGGGGAAACCACAAAGAATAGGATACATACACAAACTCAAGCACTCACATGAAATCAAACAAATAGATCCCAAATTCCCTCAAGGATAAAACATAGGATCAAATCTGATCCTTTAATAGGGTGTGAATGGGCAACACATGGAGAAGCCAATGCCATAATAAGGCCACACATGGACCACAATAAATGATGTCAAGGCCACACATGGACCTCCATAACAACGTATCACATATCAATGGCACACAAGGCCAAATCCCTCCTTATAACCCCAAAAATGCCCCTTGGGCTTCAAATGCAAAGGCTACTTGGGGACAACACACCCAAGCTTATCCTTCCCCACACATGGAGGAAACTCTGCACATAATGTTGCCTCCATCTCCACACCCTCTCTTGGTTGCTCTTCCCTCCCAAGGGTGATTTAGCCAAGAGTAAACAACCCAAAACACCATCACAAAAGAAAATAAAAATGTCATTTCATGCTCTCACCATGACCAACCATGGATAGCTAAAAATCTTAACAAAAATTACAACTACAAGATTCATCTACAACAAAATGAGAGAGATGAAGAGCAAGATCCTCCAACCTATGATCCAATGCAAAATGATGAAGTTTTGAGCCTTCTCCTTCTTCTATCCCTAGCTTTCTCCTTCTACAAGTTTAGTGGTCTCCAAAGGTAGAGAGTGGGTGAACCACCCCAAACCCCTCTAAAAGTCCTACTAAAAGGGACCCCAAACCAACTCTCCACAACCCTCATTAAGATGGTCCTAGGAAGTACTACTGGGTCCATCATGCAAGTTGCAATTTCGTTCAAGATTAAATGGGCACTATTTGAGGGGACAAAAGGTCAAAATATGGCTTCTCCCATGCTACAATTACTCCTAACCTATGGGTACAAGGAATGGGCTACCTAAAAATGCATGAAACTACCCCCTAGGGTCCCATTTAACCCTCCAAAAACCATGGTTCAGTTAATTCACGAAAATGTAAGGTATGACTTCACTTAGGGGTCCTAAGACAAGGGGATGCACTTATAATATCCCCCTCTAGGAAGCTTCTAGGACTTCCTCTCGCACTCTAATCACATGACATACCTTAGTTAACAAATAACTCTAGTGTCAAGTGACACTCACATAATTAACATCACAATTAAGGTATGTCCAACATATTACAACACTTAACAATCCTACACATACATTCACATTACGGTTACAAAATAAAACACTTCACAACGAGGCCCTGGTCTCTTCAATAGATGGGGCCTTGGCTTTACTGATAGCACAAGCATTCAATGTGGTTTCCCTGAATGTTTCCATGGTCCTTCCACCTGTAAAACCTAAATGCAACATCAGTAATTCAAGGAAGAAAACCATCATATATAAACATATAAGATGTAATATCCACACATTAATCTTAACTCAATTGCATACAAGGAATCATACAAAAAGTAATGATCTAACACAATTCAATTGAACATTCAATCACATAGAATAAAATGTCATAATTCAATTGTCTGCACGTAATCATATAGGATTCAATAATCACATCAAGTAAATTCAGTTTGCATAATTCAATTCATGATTCAAAAGCATAAATGAAATCAAGATCAACCATAATCTAGTCATCAGATTCTCATAACATAATATAATCTAACACGATCAAATCCAAATCCACTCATCATGGATCCACATACAGAGTCAACAAAATATAAAGTCTAACGATTCCATCATAACATAACAGTAGTTGAATGAGTCCAAGTATCTCCAAAAACATAATCCAAATGAGAAACTAAGTCTAGAAATCAAGATCACTATGTGGGCCGAAGGTGGGCCTCACACATATAATCACAGCTACAGATTATTTTACAAAATGGGTAGAAGCAGTCCCTTTGACACAAGTAACTGGAAAACAAATATCTATGTTTATATTGAACTATATCATATGCAGATATGAGATACCTCATTCCATAATCATAGATAATGGTGGACAATTCAAGAACAAAGATCTAGATGATCTATGTGCTAAATTCAAGATTACACAACATTGGTCATCTATCTACTATCCTCAAGGGAATGGCCAAGAAAAGGCTTCTAATAAGAATCTATTGAAAATCTTGCACCATATAGTTAATAAGACAGGAAGAGACCACCATCTCATGATCAATCTAGCTCTCTGGGCCTACAGAACAAGTATCAGAATGCCCACTGGGGTACACCTTTCACTTTAGTTTATGGGTCTAAAGTAGTATTGCCTATTGAGGTTGAAATCCCATCACTAAGAATCAGAATGCATGGTCTAGTAATTGATGATGACTACAAAGTGTCTAGGTTGCAAGAACTTGAATTACTAGATGAGCATAGACAAGTAGTGTATGATCATCTCAGAGTATATCAGAAAAGAATGTCTAAAGGCTACAACAAGAAAGTCAGACATAGAGAATTTTAGGTTGGTGATCTGGTCTTGAGAGAGAATCCTAAAAATCAATCACATCGAGAATGCAAGGGGAAGTTTGAACCCAACTTGCTGGGTCCCTTTGTAATCACTGCTACTTTTGGCTCTGGTGCCTATCAACTCTCAATGACTAAAGGAGACAAGCTCCAAGAACCAATCAACGTTCTCCATCTGAAGAAATTCTACACCTAAGGCATTCAGTGTATGGTAAAATGTCCTGAAAAAATTATAAAAATTGGAAAAAGTCCAGAAAAAAATGAACATCTTGGTGAAAACCTAGCAATAGGTGCCTTGATGATTCACTAAAAAAGTAAAAAATATCAAAAGTACAAAAAAATTGAAAAAATGAAAAATAAAAAAAAATGAGAAAAAGAAAAAGTGCCTTGGTGAAAACCTAGAAATAGGCGCCTCGGTAGAAAAAATAGAATCTCTGCCAAGATGGTGAAAACTTGGCAAATGGGAACCACTTGTTTCAAAATGCTCCATCTATCAGTGCAATCTTGGTCTTTCCCAGCTTTCAGTCTTGCTTTAGTTTGTACACATCTCCCAGTTTGTTTCTACATTCCTATTTTCAATAAGTCGGTCTGTACACCAACTAGCTCAAGCGTCGGTATCCTATCAATGTTAAAACTTGGGGGCAATCAATGTCATATCCTATGGCCTCTAATGTATCTTAGATGTATCATATCTAGTCAGAGTCCTTTGTAGCTTCATCCAAGTCAGTCAGTCAGTCTTATCTCTAGAAAGGGTTTTGCATGTACAACAACACAATCAAACACAAACTAAAAACAATTTGTGCTTTATACATGCTTTTATCTCCTTGTATGCTTACTAATTCGCATTGAGATTTTTGCATATTGTGTTCCCACAAGCTCTTCGATGATGTCCTTTATAGGATTTAGAGAGTGATGACTGGGGGCATAATATTTTCTTTGTTTTCTTCTTTTATGTGAAAATCTAACAACTTTGGCAATTCTGGATTGAAATGGTGTCCGACTGTAAGAGCCTCTATCTCAAATTGGGTGGCCATGCATACCTTGTTAATATGATTTAGAAAAATAGAGAGGGGGGTTGAATCAGTTGTTCTAAGGTCTTGATGTATAAAATAACTTCAAAAAACTTTTCTTTAAATCAGATCAAGAAACCAAAACAAACTCGGTCATCATTGATTCAATAAGAGAAACATATAACTCAGCAATCCACTACCCAGTTGTAACTAACTTGTAAAACACAAAAATGTTCAAACCAAAACATTCACACAAGTATTGACACCAGGATTTATAGTGGAAACCCAATATGGGAAAAACCACTTTGTAACATGCTACTATTATTTTCACTCTTCTGAAGTGAGCTCAGTTAAAAGCCAACCCTGTTAAAGGTTACAATACACATTGTCAAGTGTGACCCGGTTAAAGGATTTCAATCACCCTGTTAAAAGTGAGCTTGGTCAAAGGACTTACATACACTCCATTAGAATGCAACCTTGTTTAAATGATTTAACATATGACTGTTAGGTCAACCTCTGTTAAAAGGATTTTGACTATTACAATGGTTAGAAAGTAGCAATAGTATTGATCTGAAAAACATACAACTCACTTTGCAAATATCAGATCCAATTCCATACACAAATGCTGGTTTACTAACTTTGAAACTTTGCCATCTCCACTTCTGATCTGCTTGGAACTTTCCTTCAAGAAATCACCACACTTTTCCTTCAACCTTTTTGCTTATATAGTCAGTAAAACTTTACTGTTCTTCCAACATCTACTTCACCCATGCATCCACATACCTAATGCTTTGGTTCCCTTAATACTTTCCTCTATTAGGTTAACTTTTCTTTTGCCACTTAATCTCCTTCGTAGATCTTAGGGTTAGGTCAAATACATTGAATCTACCCACTTCATGTTCTTCGTCTGCTCTTCTAGAATCATCTCAAATCTCATAAAGATTTATCATAAAATATTTTACAAAGCATTAAATGCTTCCATACAATCAATAAATAAAGTCAACACATTTTACATAATCCAAGAATTCAACAATGTCAGCTCCAAATCTGAATTCTCTTCAAATATAAAATTGCTGATGCTCGGTCAATACTGTGATCATCCACTCGGTCTCCATGTAAAATGCTCGGTCACTACTAAAACTATTTCCTCAACAAATACTATCTTCCTCGGCAATTTACTGATACTCGGTCGACACTAGATTTTTGCTCGACATCCACTAACTCGGTTGACTCTGTCATAACTCGACTTAAACATGATTTCTTCATTTGTGCTCGGTTAAGCCTGCCAATTTAGTCTTCAATCTTACTAAGATAAACAATACATTGTCTCATCATTGTGCAACATAATCAAGTACACTTTGTAGTATCAAGATAACTCAACCTTTCCTTAGGTGCTATTGTTACCAACCTTTCTTTCCCTTCTCACCATAGATATAGCACTTTCCTAAGTAGCAACAGTCTTACCAGTTAAGGTTTGACATCAATGACAATACAACAATTGTTTCAATTGTAGTTTGCAACAATCTCCCTCTTTGGCATTGATGGAAACACCATATGATATCACCTGAATAACACATGGATTACCAACCAATCCAAAAAACTTATCTATCCATCAAAGAAAATTTATAATATCCTTAGCTTCATTTTGATTCAAAATCAGTAAATCTTACTTCTGTGACCATTAGAAGTATCTGGATCTCCCTCTATCCTAATCTTTCATTTCAGTTCAATCTCCCTTACTTTCAGTGTTATGTGCTATAGTATCATTTCAGTTCAATCTCCCTCTTTGACAAAAATGCCAAAGCAGCAACTCAAACATACATCGAACAGATGTAGATATATCTATTCAACACAATGTTTCTCCCTCTGTCATCTTTCTTATGACTAATTTGTTATCTTCATTTCTTCTTCATAGCTCTAGGATAGTCCTAAAGTGTGACAATCTTCTACATCAATGTGCCAAATGTTCTGTTGTAGCATATTTGATACAGTGCTCCTAGCTTGGCTAGGCAACCTCAGTTAGGGGAAGGACCCCTAATTGACTTCTCAAGTATTCATGAGCTTCTTCAGGTAAAACTTTAGTGAATATGTCTGCCAATTGTTCTTTTGTATTCACATATTCCATTCGAACTTCCTTGTCTTGTACCAATTCCCTCAAATAGTGATACTTGATTGCTATGTGCTTGGTCTTAGTGTGCATTGCTGGATTCTTAGAAATATTGATAGCACTTATGTTGTCACAAAAAATAACAACAGGTTCAGTGATTTCTTCTTTCATAACTATCAACAACTATTTTATCCATATCAAATTTGAACAGTTTACTACAACAGCAACATACTCGGCTTCAGTAGTAGATTGGGAAATGCAATTTTGTTTCTTGCTTGTCCAGGAGACTAATCTCTGTCCAAGAAAGAAAGCACCACCACTAGTGCTTTTTTTTGTCATCTACATTTCTTGCCCAATCAACATTAGTATATACTCTAAGTTCAAATTTGTCATTCTTCTTGTAGTATAACCCATAGTCAGCAGTTCCTTTCAAGTATCTCATGATTCCTTTCACCGCCATCATGTGTGTTTCCTTAGGATTGGTAGAGAATCTTGCCACAATCCCAACAGCTAATGCAATATTAGGTCTACTATGTACAACATACTGCAATTTTCCAATCATGGATTTGTACAAAGTCTGGTTAACTTCTGTAGCATCATCATTCTTAGATAACTTTTGTCTAGTAACCATAGGAGTTCCCACTGGTCTAGCATCTTCCATTCCAAAAGTTTTTAGTATTTCATTAACATACTTAGACTGTGTAATGAAAATACCTTTCTTCATCTGATATACTTGTAAACCAACAAAGAATTTGATCTCACCAAACATACTCATCTCAAATTCAATTTGCATTTCATGTGAAAAACTTTTACACATTGCATCTTGTCCACCAAAAATAATGTCATCAACAAAAATTTTGGGCAAAAAAATACCTCTACCTTCTTCATCTTTCATATACAGATTGCTTGTGTCATTTGTCTTGGAAAATCCAATCTATAACAAATAATTATGCAACTGCTCATACCATGCTTTGGGAGCTTGTTTCAATCCATATAAAGCTTTATTCAGTTTGCATACCATGTGTCTTCTGTTTGGATCAATAAAACCTTCTGGTTGTTCTATGTAAACTTCTTCTTCTAGTACACCATTTAAAAATGTAGACTTGACATCCATTTGATATACCTTGAAATCTTTATAAGCAGCATATGCAAGTAGAGTTCTTACTCCTTCCAATCTAGCTACAGGGGAAAATGTTTCCCCATAATCAATTCCTTCTTCTTATGCGTAGCCTTTGCATACTAGTCTAGCTTTGTTCCTAGTGATTTCACCTTTTTCATTCAACTTTTTTTGAAATACCCACTTTGTTCCTATAAAATTCTTATCTGCAGGTCTCAGCACCAGAGTCTAGGTTTCATTTTTCTCAATCTAGTCAATCTCTTCATTCATTGCTTGTATCTAGTCTTCATTTTCTAATGCCTCTTTAGTTGTCTTAAGTTCAAATTCACATAGTAAGCATGTTGGATCTTTTGTCTTTCTTCTGGTCTGAATTCCAGTGTCTTTGTCTCCAATTATTTGTTCAGGCTTGTGATGTCTTCTTACATATTTTGCCAAAATAGGTTCAACATTTTTCTCTTCTATTTCATCAGGTTCCCCAACAAGATTGTCAGATTCAGCCTCTAAATGCTCAGCAACCTCTTCCTAATCCTTGATAGCATTATCTTGTAGCTCGACATGTTCTTGTTCTCTCTCAGCACTATTTTCCCGACACTCGACATCATCTTTCTGTCGCTCAGAATTGCTTTCCCAAGACTCGGCATCAGGTGCAGGTCTGTTACCTACCTCTTCTATTTCCTCCATCTACACAAAAGATCTGTAATCTTCTAGTTCTCTTTTGCTATCAGCCTCATTTCTTTCTGCATACTCATCAATTTTTACATTCAAACTTTCCACAATTTTGTTAGTGTTAGAGTTCAAACACTTATAAGCTTTACTTTTTATGGAGTAGCCTAGGAATATGCCTTCATCACTTTTAGCATCAAACTTTCCATTCCTATTGTCTTTCAATATGTAACACTTGCTTCCAAAGATTCTAAAGTATTTAACACTCGGTGCATGCCCATACCATAATTCATAGGGTGTCAAATTTGTACCTTTCTTGATCTGTACCTGGTTAAGAGTGTAAACAACTGTACTTATAGCTTCTTTCCAATATTTCTATCCCACATTCTTTTCAATCAATAATGTCCTAGCATAGTCCAAAATAGATCTATTTCTTCTTTCTGCTATACCATTCTGTGGAGGTGTCCTAGGTGTAGACATCTATCTTTTGATTCCTCTATCATTGCAAAATAGATTAAATTAATTTGATGTAAATTCTCCACCACGGTCAGATCTAAGACATTTCAAATTCCTACTTGTCTCCTTCTCAACCTTAGCCAAATACCACTTAAAATTTTGAAAAGCATCAGATTTTTCTTTTAGAAACATTACATGCATCATCTTGGTATGATCATCAACAAACAAGATAAAATATCTAGCACCATAGTAACTTTGTACACCCATAGGTCCACAAAGGTCAGTATGAACCAAATCTAAAATGTGTTCAGAAGTAAAGGATTTGCTCTTGAAACTTGACTTAGTCATTTTTCCTAACTGACATTCTTTGCACATCACATTCTTAGGTTTCTTCAATCTAGGTAGGCCTCTTACTTTCTTCTTCTTACTTATCTCTACTAGATTGTCAAAGTTAACATGACATGGCCTCTTATACCATAACCAAATGTCATCAAGTTGTGCAAACATACATATTTCTTCAAATAGGTCAAGATAGAACAAATTACCTCTAGTCTACTCACCACTTCAAATTAGTTCACCAATAGCATCAAATATCTTAGCTTTCTTGTGATAAAATTCCACTCGGTAACCAGTTCTGTTGAGCTGAGCAACACTTAACAAATTATAATTCAATCCTTCAACCCAATAAGCATTTTTGCAAGAGATCTTATCACTCAGTTTAATCAATCCTTTTCCTCTAACAAGACATGGTGCATCATTACCAAATGTTACACTTTTACCTTTATAATAATGTAGGATCTCAAACTTACTCTTGTCACCAATCATGTGATGTGAACAACCACTGTCAATAATCCATTTATCATTCTTGCTCATGTAAGAAATCAAGTATCACTATTTGAGGGAATTGGTACAAGATAAGGAAGTCTGAATAGAATATGTGAATACAAAAGGACAATTGGCAGACATATTCACTAAAGCTTTACCTAAAGAAGCTCATGAATACTTAAGAAGTCAATTAGGGGTCCTTCCCCTAACTGAGGCTTCCTAGACAAGCTAGGAGCACTACATCAAATATGCTACAATAGAACATTTGACACATTGATGTAGAAGATTGTCACACTTTACGACTGTCCTAGAGCTGTGAAGAAGAAATGAAGATAACAAATTAGTCATAAGTAAGATGATGGAGGGAGAAACACTATGCTAAATAGATATATCTACATCTGTTTGATGTATGTTTGAGTTGCTGCTTTGGGATTTTTGTCAAAGAGGGAGATTGAACTAAAATGATACTATAACACATGACACTGAAAGTAAGGGAGATTGAACTGAAATGAAAGATCAGGATAGAGGGAGATCCAGATACTTCTAATGGTCACAGAAGTATCTATGGGTCTTTGATCTAACTATTGTCCTTTTTGAGTGAGTTCTTTCTCCTACTGTGAAATGCGATCTTACCTAAGGATGTGAATGATAAAGGGTCACTATGAGTAATTCACACTGGATTTAGAATGATCTCTTGACTGTTTGATGTGTTTGTACCATGCAAGGTGTATTCTGGTCATCACAATGTTTATGTTTTTATTCTTATACAAATTGCAATATCAAAATGGACATGATATTCGGGTCATCCTGGCATTTGTGCCTTGGTGCTTATATCTAATCTGACATTCCAAAAATAAAATCAATATTCATATATCCATGGTTGATTGACTAGTGGATGTTGTATTGTTTCCTGCACATACAAATCGATATTCATATGTCTATGGTTTCATAACTAGTGGGCATTGTATTGATTTATTTGGTTACCTAAAAATTCAATGATGAGAATGACCGACACATGATCAGTAACTAGGTCCTAGGTCCTAGGTTTGCATTTCATTTTGCACTTTGCATGATCTCACAAATTGCTTGAACACTTAAATGATTCTTCAAAAAAAAATGCTAAACATGACTACAAGAGCCGAATCTTACACTAAGGTCCATCCAATGAAATAGCAAGTAGAATCCTTTTTCGGGATCAAAATCAAAATTTGAGATCATTCATATTATTAACTACTTGCATAATCGACCTTCAAGCATCACAAGAAATCTTGAATTTAACTTAACTGATTATCTTACATCAAACTATCAAAATTTCAACTTGGTCAACCATGGTCAACTCATAGTCACACCTAGTCAAACTTGGTCTCCAGGACCTCTAAACGATGCAGAATGCATTCTCGAACATGTACAACCACTTCTCAAATCAATTCACATGCTTCTAAACTATAACGTTGACTTTTCTTGTCAAATTTCAATTTTAATCCCGAAGGGGGAATGGTATTACACATCATTCAAAGTCTGTAAATCTAAAGCTGAAATCATATATTTCATCAATAATTGAGACAACAACCACGTCTAGTTGCTGATTCATCAAAAAGACCTCATCGCTTGGGGCATATCAGATTCATTGAGATCCATATCAATCTGGTATTCTCTTAATCTTGTAAGATATATCAATCTTTTGTAACCATTGGTTCATTAGTGTTATTTCCTTGGTTCTTTGTAACTGAAGGGTTCAGATGTGATACCAATGTGATTCTTATCGACAATTGGGTTTGGAATCGGTCACTCACTTCTTCACAATCATAAGGTTTAGAATCAGGTGTTTTGACACTTCTTCACAATCATCGGTTCATTGCTGTTATAGTTAACATTATCTTTGGTCATTCAGGACCTAATATCTTCGAAATCTTTCAATCAATTTCAATTTCAAACATCAATTTCAACATCATACACAGACTGTCTTTGAACCATTGTGCTTCGCACAACAATTCAAAGAGGGGAAAAATGTAATACCCCAAAAATGGGCTATAGGTTCATTAACCTCCTACATCGACATATCGAACGAAATCAACATCAAAGTCCTAACCTAAGGCACATTTGCACATTATTGAATCCTAATTGATTATCCTAAATTCTGCATCAGGAAATATTCCTAGTAATATTCTTAAAATTATCCTAATTATCTTTGATTTAATAATTATTTGGCGATAAATCCTATTTATCCTAAAGTTTGATTAATTGAATATTTTGAATATTTAATTAATTAGATTTAATACTGCCACTTAATTATTTAATTGAATTTAATTATATTTATTCCTAATTATTATTATTTAAATTTGACAATAAATCAAAATTCCTATCATTAATTGATTAAATTCTTATTTAATTAATTAAAGTAAGTTGTCATATTTAATGATATTATTTTGGAATAAAAGTTTGATTTTAATAATTGATTACCCATAAATCAATTGTTTTATTTTTAAAATTAGTTAAGTTGAGGATAAATCACTTTATTTATTTATTTAATTCATGATTAATTATGCACATCCAAAAAATAGTTAAACTATAAATTAGAAAATCAATTCAAGTTGTTTTAAAAATAAACTCAACTCTCTTTTGAGTTAAAAGTTGATCTCAACTTCCGATTTAAATCAAAAAGCCATTTTTGCATGATTTTTTGTGAGTTAACTATCTTTAATTCCTTGTTGACTCAAAAATCAACTAGAGTGATTTATGGCTTTCTCCATGCATCCTCAAAGCCCTGGATTTCTATAAAATCAAGGCTCAGCTCTTCACAAATCATCTCATAATTTGCAAACTTATGCTGGCGAATTGACATCTGAAGAATTGAAGCTTCTTTTGCGAATCAACAACTTTTGTGAGATCATTCATATTTAGCATATCATTGTTAGATTAATTATATTGCATATCATTTTTTCATATAGATTAGATTTCATATCATTTTTCATCATAATTGCATAGAAAAACCAAAAGTATAGATTAATTTGAATTGATTACTTCATTGCTATCTTGCATTCTAATCCTTTGTGTAGGTGTCGTCAAGGTCACTGATCTTGGTCCAATCTGAGAATACATACTCACATCTACTAGAAGGCAGTAAATCACCTGGTTAGATTAGTTTTCATTGAACTGCACAATATTGATTTCAACTAACCTCTAATGTTTTACTGAAGTGTTGTGTCTACAGCTAGGTACAAAATTCACACACACAAAATGGAATAAACCAAGAAGTACCAAATGATGAATGCTCAATTGTTGTAATGGCAAAGCATCAGAACCGTTCATTTCTAGAACTTGATTTTCTAGTCTAAATGATTTTTCTATTGTCGTAATGATTTTTCTAGAACCTGATTTTCTAGTCTTAATGAGTTTTCTATAGTCCTAATGATTTTTCTATAGTCTTAATGATTTTTCTTTCATCCTAATGTTTGTTGCTCTTGATAAATTAGGCCTTGAATTTGAATTTTTGTTCATTTTTTTATTTCAGTTTGATATTTCATTCATTTTTCATATACACAGAGACTACACATGCTGATAAAAAAATAAGCTATTTGATTAAGGTTAACTATTCATAATTGTAAATATTCAATATTTCTGATGGTACTCTTTGGTGTATTCCATTTTAAAATAATCATGTTTCTATGGCTATGATAAATGTCCCTTTGTGTTGAGAAAATTAGAGTTGAAAAAATGGTTACAAACAAATCATCCTTCTTCCACCAACATTCTAGTCAATGTACAAGTAATGAGTCATTCCATTCAAGAAAAACCATGTCTAACAATATCAACCCAGAAAAAAATAAGGAGTATGCAGAATTTAGTGATTGTATCTTCCATTAGAGCCACTTCATATGCACAGGTGATGAACATGCATATTTTCCTGAGTGCTATTGGGAGCTTACCCAGCAATACATGTACTATTATGAAAATCACCACAAATATATTTGCAGCTGGGTCTAGCTCCCAGTATTGCTTGGTCAAGTATGCATGTTTTTCACCTGTGCATATACCTTTTATAATCAAGTCTTATATGCACAGGTGATGAACATTCAGATTTGCCTAAGAAGTACTTTGAATATTCCTCCAACACATGTATTATTGTGAAAATCATCACAAGTCCATTTGTTGGAGGAAATCTCATAGTACACATGTTTGGAGGTCTAAAGGAAACAAGAGAATTTGAAGAGTCACGAGTCTTAATATTGTAATTAATATAGCCAAGCTTCATTCAATGGTACATTCAAACATGAAACAAACCATTCTTAAACTAGATTAAACTAGTAAACCAAAGGACACACTTTTACTACTAAGTCTCTGTTTGTTGGGCATACTGATTATAAGTACTTGACATATATTACAAATGTTGCTAATTAAGGTTGGCGGGATGATTACGCGTATCCTAAAAAAAGACTGTCAAATCATTATTCTTTCAAATCACTTACCTATCAGCGTATCCCTTGCGAGGTAGAGAAACCAAACACATAAAGAACATGCACATAAAGATGACAACTGAAAAACTTAAATGGAATACACTAAGAAGTACCAAATGATGAATTCTCAATTGTTGTAATATCAAAGCATCAGAACCGTCCATTTCTAGAACTTGATTTTCTAGTCTAAATAATTTTTCTATAGTCGTAGGGTAAAAGTATAATCCTATGTCGCACTACAGGACAAACTAAGAGGGTCCGACTGGAACCACATGGTGCCCTCTAGGTGCCATTTGGCACCTATGTGGTAGGGGGGGTCCGGCCGGACCCCCAAAATTTTATATAAGCAAAAAAAGTGGCCCGCGCGGGTCATTTGCATTCAACGGCTTTAGGCTTGTGAGGAGAGCTAAAGAGGAGTTCCGGCCGGAAGGGGTAGGTACTTTTTTAATTTTTTAATTTCAATGTTTTTAAATGTTTTTTTTTAGTTGTTTTTTTAATTTAGTATTAAATATTTCTAATTTAATTAAAAATATTTATTTTATAGCTATTTTTTGTTTAATTAATATTAGATAATTGTAATTTAAATATAAGTATTTTAATTTAATAGTTGTTTTTGTTTATTTAGTTTTATTTTTTTTAATTGTAGAAATAAAATAATATGATTTTATCTAGATTGAGTTATGTAATTAATATAATCTTTTTTTTTAGTTAATAAAATGTGTGTTAGTTATTTAGTTAATTTAATTTTGTTAGATATGTTTTAAAATGTTTTAATTTAATTTTGTTAGAAACTAACATAAACAAAAATTCCATCTAAACCAATTAAGACCTAATACCTAACCAATTAAGACCTAACAAGTGACTAATATTTAACCAATTAAGACCTATTAATTGACCAATTAAGACTTTAAAACATGTGACTAATATGACTAATAACACCTAAACTGATTAATACAACCTAATAAGACCTAATACCTACTTTAATAAGACCTAATAGTCCACTCTTAAGAACTAATAGGACCTATACTTAAAATGTATGTTTAAATTTGTAGTTTATGTATGCACGTTTAAATTTGTAACATGTATGTTTCTTAAATTTCTAACATGTGACTAATATGACCAATTAAGACAGACCTAACATGATTAATACGACCCCTTAAGACTTAATAGGATTAATATCACATAAACAACATAAACAAAAATTCTAGAAATCAATTAAGACATTAAACTCTAACACTAGAAACTAACATAAACAAAAATTCTATATAAACCAATTAAGACCTAATACCTAACCAATTAAGACCTAACAAGTGACTAATAATTAACCAATTAAGACCTATTAATTAACTGAAGTTAAGACTTAACATGTGACTAATATGACTAATAACACCTAAACTTATTAATACGACCTAATAAGACCTAAGACCTACTTTAATAAGAACTAGAATAGTCCACCCTTAAGAACTAATAGGACCTATACTTACCATGTATGTTTAAATTTGTAGTTTATGTATGCACGTTTAAATTTGTAACATGTATGTTTCTTAAATTTCTAGTTCATCTATGCACGTAACATGTATGTTTCTTAAATTTATAACATGTGACTAATATGACCAATTAAGATAGACCTAACATGATTAATATGACCCCTTAAGACTTAATAGGATTAATACCACATAAACAACATAAACAAAAATTCTAGAAATCAATTAAGACCTATTAAACTCTAACACTAGAAACTAACATAAACAAAAATTCTATCTAAACCAATTAAGACCTAATACCTAACCAGTTAAGACCTAATAAGTGGCTAATATTTAACCAATTAAGACCTATTAATTGAATAGAGTTAAGACTTAACATGTGACTAATATGACTAATAACACCTAAACTTATTAATATGACCTAATAAGACCTAATACCTACTTTAATAAGAACTAATAGTCCACCCTTAAGAAATAATAGGACCTATACTTAACATGTATGTTTAAATTTGCAGTTCATGTATGCACATTTAAATTTGTAACATGTATGTTTCTTAAATTTTTAGTTCATCTATGCACGTAACATGTATGTTTCTTAAATTTGTATGTACATGTATGTTTCTTAAATTTGTAACACATGTATGTTTCTTAAATTCAAGTATGTACATGTGTAGAGATCTATATATATTTTCTTGTTTATCTATTACACATGGCATCGGGTAGAGGTTCAGCTAATTCAGGAGAGCCTAGTGTTCATGGAGGGGGGCCTCATAGTGGTAGTGGTACTAGTAGTCACTCCTCTCATAGATTAGCCAATACAGCACAGGCTAGAGAGAAGCTATTTGCAGACACTATTGAGAGATTGACACGAGCATTACATGTTCTAGATCAGACATTGGCTTCATCCACTAGCATTCCCAATAGGGAAAGGGTGAACATTATTAGAGATGAGTTGGTGCATATGATTAACATAGTTCAATCATATAACCCGTATGATACTATGAGCATTGATAGATTCTATGCTTCTTTGTCTCGCAGTGTTACTGGCATTGTGAAGTACAGTGAGATCGATACAGTTGTTTCCACCCCTATGGTGAAGGAGATGTTTCCTCATTATCAAGACCTGAAGAAGGTGAGAGGGTACATGCCTACAAGATGTGAGGATGACTTGGTGGGACCATTTATATATCCTTGATGGTTGGCTGCTCACCACATGTGGCCCCAGAAGGATGAGTTGCCATTATATTTCTGCAAATAATTATTTGTAGAATTTTATTTTCACCTTGATGTTGATTATATAGATTTCCCTGGTTATGTTGGGAAAGGGAAAGGGAGATTATCTGATAGGTTCAGAGTGCCTGATGCCCCTGTGCCCGCTAATAAGTGGGCAAGGGTGGGTCCAAACCTTTTGGTTGTACCAAAAGGTTTGGAAGTGGCAGGAGTGAGGGTTCTAGATGACACAGTGAGGATGGATTTTTTTTCTAGTATAGCGACTATTTCCACATAGGTTCACAAGATCTCCTCTGATTGTGTGGGGAGATATATGTTACAATCTCATTCCAGCATTCATCCACCTACACATGATGCATCTTCTAGTGCACCTGATCTATATGATATAGTCGACATACCATCTCCCCTAGAGGTTGTAGCTATATCAGATATAGATGGTTTGCAATGCATGAGTGCATTTTTATCCAATGATCTTTTTACTTATTAGACCATACAAATGCTTAGTGGGATTTCACTCAGGGAGGTTCCATCATTTGTGAGGTCCTATATCATTTCTCAGTAGACTACACCATCGATAGGTCCATAGTAGATGACTACACCACCACCAAAAGCTCCTCCGCAGTAGACTACACCACCGATAGCTCCTTTGCAGTAGACTAGACCATCGACAGCTCCTCCATAGCAGACTACACTACCGACAGGTCCTCTAGTGACTACACCACCATCGATAGCTCCTTCGCAGACGACACCACATACAGCTCATCATCAGACCACACAGGCCACTTCATCACGTCTAGGTCGTCAACTTTTTACTACATTGCTTACAGATGACCGAATTGATATTGTGGCTATATCATTAGAGTCGTCAGGTTTGAGCGCTTTCGGGAGAGCATTAGAGGCCACTTTGGTATATTTATAATTAAATTAAATTTTTATTTATTTAAAAAACTTACACATATTTTAAATTTGATTAATATATGTTATATATATGTGTACTCCAGCAAGCTATGTACGATGCTGCACCATATGGAGATTTAGAGACTCCATGTGATTATATTCATCATGATACACAGGTGTACATTGAGATGTTTGTTCACAAAATTAATTTTTCTATGATAATACATATTTAAAATTTATTATACATGTATGTATGTGTGACATATTTTATTTATTGTACACAGACATCAAGAGGAGGTGCATCGACATCAGGAGGAGGTGCACTGGCATCAGGTCACAGATCAGGACATGGCCCTAGTTGAGCGACCATGTTATTTTAGATATTTCATGTGACATTTCATATATACATGCTATAACATTTCATAGATATTTCATTTTAGACATTTCATAGATATTTCATTTTAGACATTTTATACATGTAGATATTTTAGTCATTTTATACATGTAGACATTTTAGACATTTTATACATGTAGATATTTTAGTTATTTTATACATGTAGACATTTTAGATATTTTATACATGTAGATATTTTAGTCATTTCATATATGTAGATGGTATATGGTTGTGTATTATTTCTTATTTTATACATTACATGGTATATGGTTGTGTATTATTTCTTATTTTATACATTACATGATATATGGTTGCGTGTTATTTCATATTTTATACATCACATTACATATTTCAAACATTACATGTTACATATTTTATACATGTTACATGTTATATGTTCATGTGTTATTTCATCTTTTAGACTTAGTTTTATACATGTGTTATGTATACATTATGTTAAGGTGATGTAATTAATCAAAGCGTACATTTAATTAAGTAATCTAACTAACATAATTAAGTATAACTAAGTAGCTAACATAATTAAGTAAATTTGTAACTAGAATAATTAGGTAACTAACATAATTATGTAACTAACATAATTAAGTAATATATAACTATCATAATTAACTAAAGCTTAATTACCAAAAGCATTAATCAAAGAATGCATTTAATTAACTAACTAATTAATCAAAGCATAATTCAGGTAGTTCTAACATAATTAAGTAACATAATTAGGTAACTAACATAATTAAGTAATATAACTATCATAATTAACTAAAGCTTAATTACCAAAAGCATTAATCAAAGCATACATTTAATTAACTAACTAATTAATCAAAGCATACAATTAATTAACTAACATACATACATAAAAACATACTATATATATATATATATATATATATATATATATATATATATATATATATATATATATATATATATATATATATATATATATATATATATATATATATATATATATATATATATATATATATATATATATATATATATATATATATATGAGTTCAAAGAATATATATATATAGAGAGAGAGTTCAAATATATGAAAGTACAAGAGGTACAAAAAGAATTTTATTTTGAAGTTTATAGAGTTCTTAAGCTCGTCATACATAAAGTTTGGATCCTCTCTATCTTTTATTATCTCCAAAAGTTTTTCATGTTCTTCAATAGACAATCTCCACTTCTGATTGCCATTTTTTTTTTTGGCAATGTCTCGAATTGCAACTTTGTTGCTATAACCAAGTGACTGTAATGTAGAACTTTTTGGCCAGACAGGTATTCAATAAATTGAACACCATTTCTATTGACCTTTATTTACTGATAATAGGTTCCTTCAATAACAACTGAACCAATTGGATATTTCTGTCTATCACCATCTATAATTTGTTTTGTCAACTTGTATTTTTCTTTCATGCATCTTAGTAGATAATAATCTACACTTTCTATATTTTTAGGATCCACAACTATAGCTAAAATATCACCTAGATACAAATAGATTTTATTAAAATTAAACATCACTTATAAAATAAATTAAAATTAAATAAAATAACATGTATGTGCACATACCTGTAACAACTAAATCAGAAACACGCTCATAATCAGCTGAATATATAGGATCATGAATGTTTATGTCAATGTCATCATCTTCATAAGGAGGCATTCTGATTAACTCCTTCATATCCCATCATGAAACATATCCATTAGCAATATTATCACATTGACTCAATGAATTGTCCTCAATGTAGTGAGCACAAAAACATGATTTTTCTCTTACTTGAATGAAAAGAGGCTTGTGTTGTCCTGTAGTGATCAATTGATGTAAACTTCTAATACCAACAATTCTTTGACAATTGTAAGGATTAGATCGGTCTATATCTATTACAAATATGAAATGAAAGTTGCACATGTTTAGATCAACAATTATAAAAAGATAAACATGAACACAGAATCAAAATTTAATTTAAAATTTAACAACAAAATATAAATTACCTTTCACTTCCCAAAAATAATGTCTGTTGTATATGGTGTCCTGAGGAGCAAAATGACTTTGACACCATTCAACAATTTTCTTTGAATTCTATATCATGTTACATATACATTTCTGAATTATTAGTTTAAAGAAAATGAATCTAAGCTAAAATTATATTATTTGAAATATATATATATATATATATATATATTGAACACCATTTTTACTTGCAAGTTCATGTTGGTGAAGTGCATGCTTCACACATGCTTCTGCTCCATCATGCTCTCCTTTTCCATGTCCACTTTCAAAGAAGTTCCACAAAAACTTAACATTGTGTCTAGCATGTTGCATGGCTAGCCAATTAAAGGCTTTTGCAGATTTAAATTGTCCTAAAAAATTAAGTTGTACATACATACATACATGTCATCCTTTAATAATTTAACAAATAATTAAATGACAATGAAAATAAATTGAAGTATCTATACATGTATACTTGCACAACCATTAGACCAAATCTAGTGTTGTGAGACATTTATCCCATGATTCACAATATCTTCAAAAAACATTGCAAAACAATGAGCCACATAGCTTCTATCATGAACCTTATCATCACTGATATAGAAATGAACCTCCTTGATGATAATGTGTTCATTTGGATCGAGACTTTCTCCCCATCCAAATTATATTGTGCATGTCTATAGGTCACTTGAACAAATATTGCAACCTGATCATAATGACAATGTTGAGCTTGAAGCTCTTTTTGAGGGGAAAATGTATAGTTCTCGGAGAAATCTACAATTGAAAGAATACAACCAGGTGGAAAACAATCTTTGGAATCATGAAACTATTTAGCTTGCCATCACGCACCATGACAATGCTGGATATGTGGATAAATTAGAGTACAGAATCTAGTCATAAAATCAAGGTAGGGAAATTCACTCTCCTTCAATACAATTTTTTTGGATTCATCTCCCCTCTTTGTTTGATATGTCTCATATTCAAATCTTTTCCACAAAACCAGTGTTGAAACATTAATATTCTCAATTTGCAATGGAAATTTATGCAAATCTCCACAATCACTACATGCATTCTTTATACACTGTACTTTGAGCTCATCTAAATCTTCTAATTTATCACATAAAATAGACTTCACAAATTGTGTTGTACTTCAAGGGATGACCATATTTGAATCAAGAACTGCCATAACTTTTTTATATGATTGCAAGTATAGATGAAACTCAACATGAGTTCGACAACAATAAGTTTCATGAACCTTATTTATGCATACAAAGCAAGGGCGCAACCTCTCAAACATTCTTTGACATATTTTCACATTTGAAAATTCTTTCTTGAATGTTTCAAATAATTCACTTTGTGTTGTATCTATAAAATGTTTTGGATGTGCAGTTTTCATACCAGTCTCTTCATCTTTCATATGTATTGTATCCCTTCTATTAGAAGAAACATGAGAGTGAGTGGTCCAATATTCAATGACCTATTTTTTTTCATGTTCATAAATTCTATCTTTTCAAGGAAGCCTACAAATATTTACCCAATTTTTTTCAATGTTTTCATCTAACATATTTCTCTTCCTGATATATCTTTGAATAGTTCTTGTAGATACATTCAGTAAATCAGAAATTGCATGCACTTTTCTTCTCTGTGTCAACCTCCTACTAGATAAAGTAGTCATAATTGCTCTACGTGCAGCACCTAAATCAGCTCCTTGACTTACATTTTGAACTATTGTTTGATTTACATTTTCTCCTGAGTTTTTCTTGTTGTCAACACCCAACAACTCCAAAACAGGAGTCATTTGTTTTTTGTTAAATAATCTAACAAATAATTGAGCTCTTGCAACCATACTTTTATTTTCAAAATATTCATCCCAAAGGTTTTTGCAATGAGTTTTAATTGTACTTTCAGATAACATTTATTCAGATGGAATTTGACTAAAAAATGAATCCTCATTCATCTCCATCAAATTGCCCATGCCAAAAGATCTATTTTCAACTCTAGAACTACCAATTTGTTCCCTTGCTTGAATTGCATCTTCTTGAATATCAATAGGTTCTTCCTAAACTTCAACAGGTTGATCTTGATTATGTTTTGTCTGATATTTTTTGTCATCCTTTGTTCGATTATATTTTCTTAATCTATTCCTTTTATTCGCCATTGCAAAAACTGTTCAAATTGAAAAATATTAAAAAAATCACTTAATTGGAAAAACACACACATTTCTATAAAAGCTTACACTCATAAGCAACTAAAATATATACATATTTATGATTCACAAAATCACAACAATCTAATCTTGCAAAATTTCTCAAGGACAATGAAAAAATATAATTACTCCAAAATCATCAACCTATCTTGGAAACATAATGAAGACAATATTTTCCATAGAATAATTGAAAAAAATAAATTCAAACCCTACCTTAAACCACCACTCGACAAAAACCATGCAAAGAACAATCCAACAACCCTGAAATTTCCCAAAGCTTTCACAATCCTCAAATTCAATCTCAGAGCCAAAATCTATAAACCTGTATATCGAATACTAGACAAAATCCTCTTAATAAAGAAAATCGAATAAAGTTTTCAATGCATACAACACCATAAAAAGGTAAACTACCCTGTGAAAAATAGAAAAAGAATCAGTTAACTTGAAAACACTAAATCAAAACTTGACATGCAATACCAAAAAATAAAATTAAAATAATTAATAAATTCAAAAAACTATTAAAAATCACTTAATTCAAGATAAAAATCACTTAACTCTTTCAAATAAAATTAAAATAATTTATAAATTTTATAAAACTATTAAAAATCTATAAAAAAAAATTGATTTTATTTAAAAAATCGGGCAAATTGTGAAAATTCAGATTTTAGGGGCTGGCCATGCATGGGACCATGTTTGGTCACCTAATGGGTCTGGCCATACCTGGTTCGGTCAGAAGGGGTCTGGCCAGACCCATGTGGAATCCTATTTGGCAGCCAAGTCAGCAAAAAAGGGTGGCTCTCTCAAGTTCTCCCTTTTGGACTTGAATTCTCTGTCAAAATGTACTTTTCTGTAAAATCTAAAAATACCCTTTTGTAGATCTCGTAGTCAAGATTATGGTCATGTAATTTTTATCATGTTTTGATTTCATATAAATATTATAAGTTGAAAATAATTCAAGTAGGTATTTTAACATTTAAGAACATGCTTGTTCGAGAAATATTAAAAATAACAAATCATGTCAGAAAAATTAAAACTTTATATTTAACACTAGAGGAGAGAGTCCTCTTCAAGAATATGTAATTTTTATTTTTAATGGTGTAGATTTGATAGGGAAAATTGGGCGCGAACTAAAAACTGTTGATTTTAGGTAACACCGACTTTGGATAGTTATAACAGACAAAATATATAACAAAATCCAATCTTTATTTTTTTATGCATTAGCTCTACATGTCATCTAAAACATATGATGGAATCAAAGGAAAAAAATATTATTTGCATATATTTTTTTAATGCGAACTAGACCCTAGATTTTCAGCATATTTCAGCAATACAAAAATGGACTTCAAAAATTAAAAAACTATGTCAATTTTTGTTCAAATTTTTTTTTAAAAATTATAAGCGTAAACTTCATCAAATTTTACACATTTCATTAGTTTACATCATCTTTAAATTCTAAACACAAATACCACTTTTATGTCATTAAAGTTGAAAAATTTGAATGTTGTCGTCCTTTTCCTTTATAAAAGCGTGACACAGGTTTATACTTTTACCCCATAATGATTTTTCTAGAACTTGATTTTCTAGTCTTAATGATTTTTCTATAGTCCTAATGATTTTTCTATAGTCTTAATGATTTTTATTTCATCCTAATATTTGTTGCTCTTGATAAATTAGGCCTTGAATTTGAATTTTTGTTCACTGTTTTATTTCAACTTGATATTCCATTCATTTTTCATATACATAGAAACTACACATCCTGATAAAAAAATGAGCTATTTGATTATTCACTGTTCATGATTGTAAATGGTCAATATTTCTGATGGTACTCCTTGGTGTATTTCATCTAAAAATAATCACATTTCTATGACTATGTTTCTTTTCCATTTCTACAATATGGACATGTACTTTTCTTTGAGCATTGTGCTTTATGTTGTGGGCTACAAGGCAGAGCCATTACAGTTTGAATCTATTTATCCTATTGATATCCTTGGTATTTTGGACCACCCCTTGGACAATGGGAATACGATAAAGATGCTCAATATTATTACCTTGGCTCATTTGAAGGCAATTGTTTTTTTTTTCCTTGATGTTTCAGGGTCCCGTGGTTATAGTATTGCACAACAGGAAGCTCTGTTTCACTATATAAAACCTATGTTTTCCAATAAGCCTCTTATTGTACTTTTTAATAAGATTGATTTGCAACCACTAGAGAATACAAGATTGAAGAAGTGGTATATTTTGGAAAATGAAGAGTGGAAAGAAAATGATATTCTTGAGATCATGGATGGACACAATGTTGCAAACTTTATTGATCCAAATATCTTGTAGAGGCTTGAAGAAATGGAGAGGGAAGAAGGGTTTAGGATGGCAGCTGAGGGTGACGAGGATGATGAGATGGGGGAAGTGGATTTAAATCTTGATGAAAAGGAAGCTCGGGTTGTAATTAGGAAGAAGAAGAAGATGCTTATCATTGAACACAAATTGAAGAAGAGTACTACAAAGAGCACACCTACCATACCAAGGAAGTTTGACAAGAACAAGGAATATGGCTTAAATAGAATGAGAAGACATCTTTCTAGCCTGGGCTTGGATCCTTTGACAATTAGCTTAATAATAAATGAAGCATATGAGAGCTGAGCAATTAGCTTCCCAAGAAAAATCTTGTAAATGAACTATGTGTACCTCGATTCATGTGCCTTCTGTGCGTATCTAAATGACATATTTGAAACAACAAGGGTAAGGCATAAAGAATTTAATTTTTCATCACTAGATAGATCTATATGTTTTATCCACAATGACCAAACTTCATAAAACATACAGACTTTTCTAGTGATCATATTGTGCTAAAGGTGGTGCCTACTTATCTTTACACAGCTATTGCAGTGCAGCAGAGCATTAGGCACCACCTTCAGCACAATATGATCACTAGACAGGTCTGTATGTTTTATGAAGTTTGGTTGTTGTGGATAAAATATATAGATCTATCTAGTGATGAAAAATTAACTTCTTTAATCCTTACCCTTGTTGTTTCAAATATATCATTTGGGTACTTACAGAGGGCACATGAATTGGGGTACACATAGTTTATCTATGGGATTTTTCTTGGGAAGCTAATTGCTCATCTATCATCTACATTATTATGAAGCTAATTTCCAAAGGATCCAGGCCTAGGCTAGAAAGATGTCTTCCCAAACACATAAAAACATGCACATAAACATGACAACTGAGAAACATAAATGTAAATTTCACAATAGCTGAGAAACATAATTGTAGGCATCATGGTCACAATTTTTTGGAGACAATGTAATTGAGTTGTATACCCAAGCGATGGAGAGAAACTTCTGCACCTCCAATCCCAAATTAAATACATTTGTTGGAGGACCTTGTATTTATGAGCAATATATGTAGTCAACTTATAATTGAAGGTGCAGGAGCTAGTTGCTCTCCATCGTCTAGGTATATAGCATAATTGAGTTGTATACCCAACAGATGCAAAGAAAATACTACTCCTTTGGTTCTAGAGGAGTAGTGGTTGCTTTGCATCATCTAGGTATACCACTCAATTATGTTGTCTCTAAAAACTTGTGACCATGATGCCTACATTTATGTTTCTTAGTTGTTGTGTCCCAGGACCCCTTATGACCCTTTACAACCCTTTATGACCCCTAAGAATACACATCTTAGAGGTTTTAAAATGTCATAAAGGGTCATAAGAGGCTCATAGGAGTGGCCAGATGAGCTTCCACCTTCACGTGGTTGGCCCTATTAAGTAGATAATGTTAAACTATTCTCAAAACAAAGAGATGCTCAATAATTTAAGGTCTTAGTCCACAGAGATGGTGAAAAATGATAAGAATCAATGATGGAGAGTTTTTAGATACTGAGAAGACATATATGCAGTGGAGGCCAAAAGGGATTTTTGTGGAGATTTTCTAGAGAGGGTTTCCAGATTGAGTACTAGTGCAGAGATGATGATTCAGTACTACATCTATAAAACCTTCACAAATATCCCTTTTTTGGCATCCACTCATACCTCTTCCCAGAATCTAGAAACTTTGGATATTGTTTCACATCCATGCACGAAATGTGCTAGTGATCATGAAATGTGCTAGTGATCATATAAAATTACTTTTGCGAGATGGGGATCAATTATGAGAAGGTAAACAATAAGATAATTTTATTGTATCTTTCATTTCTTTTATCCATTCATATTTTCTTCCTCCTCTTATATTGGATACTATGCAATGTACATAAAGGCAAGGCAGTGATTATTCTCAACGATTGACAGGTATAAGTCTTCCAGCCCTTACCCAGTAGCTAGGACTAAAGATAGCAGAGCTCAAGAGACCATCATAGTTGGTCTCTTTCCTTGGTCCATATACTGACAAAACATTTTACATTTCGTTAGCTCATTAAATGTGGTGATTTGAAAGAATTTAATGGATGATATTTTCATGTATAACGTATATTATTGTAGTTTGATAGTGAACAAATTTATCTACTTTGCGCATTTATATACATCAAGAACAACCATAAAGAAGCATCCCCTCTCCATCCTTGGGAGGACATGCTTCTTTATGGTTGTGCTTGTAGTATACAAGTGCACAGAGTTGATAAATTCATGCAATGTTAACTTAAATAATATACATTATCATGAAAATATTCTATTAGATTCTTTCATATCCCCTCATTTGATGAGCTAACAAAATGTAAACTATTTTGTCAATATATGGACCAAAGACAGAGACCAACTATGATGGTCTCTTGAGCTTTGTTATTTTTACTATGCTAATCCATCAATTTTTTGACAAGTTGCAATCCATTTTTGACAGAAGAGCTATTCGTCTGATAGATTCTCATGTCGGTACTTAATTTCCTCATGTTGGATATCTGATAGGTAACCATCGGCAGAACCCCAATCTGACAGATTGGTCCAATAGGGATGCTATACCTCTGACAGGTAGTTCTATCAAATACCTACTAAATATCCATTGCCTTTCCGACCGATGAAATTTCATAAGAAGCATTTTTTCAACAGATTGGTCCCATAGTAAAATTGTGATTTATGTGGCCTATTCTGATGGGTAGTGATGTCGGAATACCAACAGTTATCACTTTTGTCACCATTTCCAATGCAAAAATGCTGATGGATAGATGTGTCGAAAGGTCAACAAATTGTCATGGAAATTTTGACAAATGGCCATCAAAATTTGGCCTCAAATGTACTAGTGTCTTCTACAGCCCTTCTAGGCCTATCTAGTAGCCCTACACACACAAAAATCAGCAAATTACACCCAAAGTCTCCAAAGAACCTCACAAAGTACTTGTAATCACCTAAAAATGGTCATCTAGACTATTAGCCCCTACTGAAATGGAAAGGTTATGTGCACATCTTACTGTGTACATTTTTGGCACCCACCGTGGGGCATAGCATTATTGTTTTGTCCTTCATTTCATGCATTTTAAGAAATTTTTTGTCATAGTTTAGCATCATTTTCGGCTCTCTATTTTTTTATCTTAGAGTGTCATGTGATAGTTTCTTGTATAGCAGGTTGACACTTTACTAGTTAAAAGTGTCATACTGTTTGACAGATAATATCGCATTGTTTAGTATATTCTATCGTCTGCAGGCCAGTGAACTGTCGCATGGAGATAAACTATCACCCTTGTATACAGAAAAGTGTCGTGTGATATTTCTAGTGACTGTACTGTCACCTGTACCTAGTAGTGAGTTGAGTTTTGGGTTTTCTATTTTTTTTGAAAATTTTAGGCGTTTTCAAAATCCATGCCACTCTGGAAAACTAGCACCCATTTTTTAGAAATTTTCACATACGGTATCAAAAATTTAAGTGTGATATATCATTGGAAAGCTCTTTTTGAGCCTAATCCAACCATGTTGGTTTCATTTTTAAATTTTTCCATTTGATCAGCTATTTTCCTTGCAGATTATCTAATTTTTGATGTGCTAACCATTGTGGGGCTAACAAGTTGTTCTTGTAGGTGCTCTCATTGCTTGAAATTTTTTGCCAAAAGAATGCATGTCAAAGCTTAAAATGCACAAGGGCTACTAACGGTTTTTGAAGGGCTGCCCAAAGCATAAAAACCCAATCAAGTGCTTGTTGTTTATTTCATTTCAAGTGTGGCAATTGCTAGTTGTTTCATTTCTTAGGCACTTAAGATCTTGTTGTAGGAATCTTTTGGTGGTAGGAGAAGTATGCTCTTCACCCTTTTGGTGAACCAGAAAATCTTGACCCATCTTTGGATTTTGAAAGCAAGAGGGTAATTGAACATTTTCTTGGTGTTTTTGGGAGAAAACTTTGAGATAGGGGAGTATGCTCTTCACCTTTGTGGTGAAACAAAAACTTTGAACCTCATAAGTTGATCCACTCTTTGTTTAGATCTTTAGAATCCTTTAGCGGACCTACTCTTGAGAAATCAAGAGGAACGACCCAAGTGGGGACAAGCTAATACCGAGCTAATCCAACCCACTATAATCTCAAGGCTATCAAGGACACAACACCTTGGTAGATGTAGTGCTTGTCTTTGCTTGATGTGAGTACTTGTGGGATTGTGACAATGAGGAAAGTGTTGAGCAAGAATTCTTAAGGTAATCTTGTGGCCATGAGGTCCCAGCCCTTTTTGAGGAGCAAGAGGGGTACTACGAATGGAAGCCCTTACTAAGAACCATAGATAAAAGCTACCCAATTTTTTCTGCTTAGCTTCTTGGTGCAAGGATTGATCCAAGTGGAATAACTCAGATCACCCCAAGATTACTCACCATCTGTGTTCCTTTGGTTGTGTCATTGACACCTCCATGACAAAGCCAACATCTATTGTGGGCAACCACTTTGTGTGAGGTGATGGGACATCAAGTGTGGGCCAAGTTGCTAAGTATTGAGCCTTTTTCCTTCTAGGTAGTAAGTGCTTGAAGTGTTTTCGCTGTGATCTACCCATGCAAACATTCTCAAAAATCAAACATCACGATAATGCTCATAGATTTTTAGTTTTGATATCACAATTGCTTATCTTGGCAAGGTTTCTTTTGCCCTTGTGCAAGTGTTTGATGACATGTTTGATCACCTACTGTTTGCAAACTTGTCTACTTCTTGATATTATTGTGCTTGAAACCAAGAAATTGTACTTGCAACCTACAACATTGACCAAATTGCTTTCAACACTGAATCTCCCACGTTCACTGGTCAAGAGTCGCACTGCTTGCCTAGAAACTATCGCACAAACTTATTTTTCTATCTCACAGTTGTTTGCAATCTGAAGCTAATTCTTGCCATTCCCAGTCTTCCTTAGTCAGTCCAGGTTGGATCTTAGGTGCCATGACATGTTGCTCAACATCCAAATGAACTCAAATGGTATCAAATTGCACAAAATGACTCTTGGTCTTCTTTCTTTCACTTCTTCCATGTCTTCCTTGTCTTCCATTTTCATCCTTTCTCTTCTTTCTTCATGATTCTTCCTAAATTCTTCATGCTTTCTTGATTCTTTTCCTCTTATTATCTAGTCTACCTTCTTCTATTCATCTATTCATTTCTTCCATGCTTGATTCCTCCTTTTTTGGAACCATGAATTTCAATTATCTTGTTATGGAACCTCTCTTGAGAATGGATAATCTTGAACTCATTGCTCAATTCGAAGAGTATCTTTATTCCTCCAAAAATTGCATGGATGATAAACTTATGGCAAAAGTAGAAGAAAAATTGATTGAATCAGATGCCTTCGCTAGAATCCTATGCATGATCCTGGCATGCCATCCTGCTTCCAAACATTCTTCATCATCTAATTCTTCTCATCCTTCCTCATCCTCCAAATCTTATCATGACTCTTCTAAGTCTTATTCATATTCCTCATTATCCAAGTCTTCTTCATCCACTAGGTCTTCATTTTCCTCTTCTTCAAGATCTCATTCCTCTTCTACTTCTCCCAAGAGTCTTACTCCTTGTCTCAAGGTGTACCATGATGAGAAATATGATAGCCCTTTTGATACCTATGATACTTCTATTCCTAAGAGTCCTCCTAGTCATAGGCTCGTGCTTACTAGAAATGGGTCACCACATTGCATAGATTGTGATGGTGATCCATATAATTCAAATTTTGAAAGGGAGTTTGATGATTTCTGCAAACAATACCTAGATGATACATCCACTTCTATTGAGGAATATAAAATGTACTGCACTGATATGAAATGTCACTACTATGAGAATCCTTCCTCTAAGAACTCTCATACTGAAGATAAAGATTACACTCTCAAGCAAGATCATGTTAATGTTGAACCTTTGTCTTGTGATGGTCCCCTTCCATCCCCTACTTCCTCCAATAACCATACACTTCCTAAAGCTTCCGAGTCTTTGAAATCTTTTGCAAATCCTTCATCTGACAAAGATCCTAATGATTTTCATGCAGTTCCCTACAGTTATCCTCAAGAGCTATCTCTTAAAGAAACTCAAGCTAACCTTCACTTGGCTACAAATACTTCCAATAATGCTACACCTAGCGAGCCTAATCCTTTATGCGCTATAATTCCTACTTCAGCTAGTCCTTCACCATCTCTTCCAAAATCTTCCATACAATTCCAACATGCTTCCTTGTCCTTAGAAGTGGCTCCATGTCAAGAGGACTTTAAAAATTATAAAGAAAAGAATATAAAAAAAGATCAAGATCAAGAACCCTCCATGTCATCCAATCCTTTTCATGACGTCTCTAATCTGCTTCATGGTTCTTTTGATCCTCTACGCTCTTTTGTATTCATTCCACCATCTCCTAAGCAAGATCAAGCTACTACTCACAACATTGAGCTTATTGACAATCAATATGACCTTACTTCCATTGAGGTTATTGAAAATAGTGTTGTTACTTCCAATGTTAAGTCTATTAAAAATCAAGAAAAAAATGATGCACTTATGCTATCCAAAGCAACTTGTCAAGATCAAAGTCTTCCATCTTCTTGTTCTACCACTCCATGTTCACCTCCACTTTCTAGTCTTCCTAAGTCTTTGCAAGCTTTGAAAATTCCTATCGAAGAAGTTGCTCCTATTCAAGATGTTCACAATCCTATTGAAAATCCTAATGCTCACTCTAAAGATGCTGATGTCCTTGGCTATCATATAAATGCTGATGAATTGGTTGATTATCCTTTTGCATCTTTCGCATCCATCCTTGGACTTCCTGCACCAATACCAAAGGCTTCATGTCTTCCTTCCATCTTGGGCCCTTATGTCCCTTCACTTTCCCCTCCTAACTCTCTTAATTTGTCATCCATCTTGGGTCCTTACGTCCCTCCATCTCCTATCTTTCCTCAAGATCAACATAGATGCATACCTTTGAATCCTTTTCATCCACCCACCCATCTAAACCAATCATATTCTCCTTCTTCTTCCACAAGTCCCAAGTCTTTTGGAAGTAACTTGAATGTTCAAAATAAAAAAAAGAAGCAATACAAGAATCCATCAAAAAAAGAAGATCACCATGTCTCCTCTAATTGACATGGAGGCATAAAGTCAAAAGAGATATCTAAGAAGAAAACTACAAGACAAGTATGGGTTCCAAAATCCATCATTGAAGATATTCTCTCTAAATTATCAAAAAGAAATGAAAAGCCTACGACTATATGGATTCCAAAGTCTCTCTTAAGAGAGTCTTATGTTGAACAACAAGTGAAGTTTACATTCAAGCTTCCAAAGGCTTCCACTTCATCTTCTTCCAAAAATATTCTTCCATTCCATGTGCCTGAACCACAACCTCTGCTAAATATTCATCATATTCCTTCTCATATTCTTTCATTCACATTTCCTCCATCCTCTCACCACCCTTCAAGGTATGTGTTGATGTTGATCTTTCCTTCCTTTCCATCTACCCTTTCACAATCCTTCCATTCATTATCCTTCTACCTTCTATCCTTTTTCCTCATTTGCCTATTCTTCCTATTTTCCAACCTCACTCACTTTACATAAAACCTTATCCTTCATTTTTTCTCTTCCATTTTTCTTTCCCTATCAACATATTTGAGCATATCATTTTGAATCCTTGGCATATCATGGTTTATCCTTTCAAGGAGCATTATCTAAAAAGCTTGCCTTCTTCCAAAAAAAAATAAAAATTGAAAATGTGCCTTGGTGGAAACTTGGAAACAGGCGCCTTGGTAGAAAAAGTAAAGAGAAATAAATTCATCCTATTTTGAAAACCGCTCCCTTGTGGTGCCTTGGATAAGTACCTTGATGAAAACCTAGCAATCAGACATCATGCGTAGTTCTTCTACATATTTCATCTATACCATCTTCTCTCATTGATCTTGACAATGTTGACTTATACACGAATATTTGGCTATCTTGTGAGCTATCTTACAATGATCTTGCTTTAATTCCATTCATGTTTAGCCTTCATATTTATTTTCCTCCATTCCTTCTAGCCTTTCACTATCCTTTTCCCCTTTGGTCTTGATCTAATAAAAAAGAGTAAAACAAGATGCTATGAAGCCTCTTGACATGTCTACTCCTTTGGACTGCATCCTTTCCTTCTTTTGCATTACGCTTTTGTGACTTAGCCTATGTTGGCCTTTCATTGCTTGTCCAAATGTGTTTTACATGATATTTTTTCCCTAGATTTGGTGCTCTTGAAGATTTTTTCTTGAGGATTTCTTCCCTTCATTCTCCTTCATTCTCTTGTCTTCCATCTCTTCCACCAGCTTGCTAATCCCTCTTGTCCTCCACCTTCCTAGACATTGGGACTACACAATATGATCTTGCTTGGGAGTTTGATGCCCATTCTATCTGGGGGCATCTCTTGTACATACTTATTGATCCTGAAAAACTTCAAACAAATTCATATATGATGCTGAAAAAATCCTTAAAAGCACATAAAGTCCAAAAAGAATTTATCAAGTGGTGAAAACCTGGAAACAGGCACTTCTTGAGACCCTTGCACCTATTTCTATCAGTCTTGTGTGGCGCTCATTCACTCCACTTCTCACTTTACCTCTCCTAGCCTGGAATTGACTCTTGTCTTAGTCTAGGGGGCATACATTATTCTAGCTTATCTTGTGTCTCTTTGTGTATCTGGGTTTCTTAGGCACCTTGCAAATGGTGTTTTTCAACACTTTCCTAGCATCGAGTGTTTTCTCAACACTTATCAGATATCCTATTTGTCTTCTTGAATAATGCAATATTTCTCACTAGCAGATGCGATACTCAAAGTTTGACTCTATGACCTACACACATGCACTTAAACCACTTGACTCGCTGAGACTTTTTTGACTTTATTTCTTTGTGTGCTATCTATGATGATTTCTTTGATGAGTGTTCTCTCCCTAAGAAGTTTTCGATGATGCATAGCTAGAAGACTAGGGGCATGAGGACATGTTTTATTGCTTTTTTGCTTGTGGGTATATTTTGTTAGTCCTAATTGTCATTAGCATTTATGCTTGTTCCACTTGACACCAGGATCTCCAAGGTATTATCCTTGACTATTTTTGCAAGTGCATACTTCTAGCCATCTTGACCTTCCTTGTGTCTCGATGTGAGTATAATCTTGCTCTATCAAACTTAGGTAATCTGACTACACTAGTCATCTTGACCTATATGTCTTTGATGCCTAGGTGGGATTTCCACATTCCTATCTGATATAGATCATATTCAGATCCACATAGTTATACTAGTGTGCATTGTATGATCTTACGATGCTACCAATAATGCTTGATGATGAATATTAGAGTCTAAAAGCTTTGTGACCTTACAAGTAAACCACCTTTTCATAGTAGCTTGCATTGTTAGGTTCATGATAGTTAGTTTTGCATGTTGCATATGGAGAGAGCTCTCCTTTTCATCTTTCATGGACCTACCAGTCAACTGGGCTCACCTTTCGCTTCTTTCTAATCATGTATTTCACTTCTTGTCTTTCATATCACATCATTTTCTATTCATTTTGGGATCGAAACCAAAATCTGAGTTCACCTTGATCATCCAAATCGCATTTCACCCTCTTCTGCGTAGTTGGCTGACCATTTGAGGCCTGATCCTTCGATCTTCATTGGGGCATCTTCATTTCTTCATCTCCATCTCTCACCCTTCTAGTCTTTCATTCATTTCATTCATATCTCTTTGAGGCCTTGACTGGGGCATATCTTCACTGCTTGATGGTTATTCTCTTATCTTTCATCTTCGATTATGATTTCTAGTGATTTGATCATGTTGCTCTTGCTTCTGCCTTCCCTCTACCTGATTTCACTTTCGATCCCGAGGGGGCAGACACATCACATCCTATTGGCTATTCTCTAGAGCATATGCTTGACCATTCCATTTTCTCTAATCAATCTATCTTTATGCTTGACATGTTAGTTCTTGTCTCGAGTTCTGATACTGTCCATCTCTTTCCTAAGTGTTTAGTACTGTCACTACCAGGCTGACCATGCAGGATTTGCTATCTCTCTGCACTTCATTCTTTGGAGTAAGATCTCTATCTATTGCCTTCTTGGCTGATCTATTCTTTGACGTAATGTGTTCCCAGATCAATCACACATTAGTCAAAGAGGGGCAAATGTAATCACCTAAAAATGGTCATCTAGATTATTAGCCCCTTTCTAGCATTATTTGCTAAAATCATCAATTGCTTATTCTTGATCAAATCTTAATTCTATCATTTATTTGATTATTTTCTACGGGCTAAATATTTTATCCTAAGTCTTTATTTATTTAAAAGGAATTCCCTCCCCTTTTAATAAATAAAAAGCTCCCACTTTTCCTCTTATCCTAAGTTTCACAAATAAACCATTGTTCTTATTTTATAAAAAGGGAAAAATCACTTTTTGTCTCATATGGACATAAAAGTCAACTCTTAATTTCTCATTGGAGGATACTTGTGCACATGGATTGCTCCTCTTTGACACTCCACCATTGATTAAATCTTTTGCCTCTTAATCTCCATGGTCCATTCCTTCTCATTTATTATAAAAGGAGAGCTCTCTTCTTCATTCTAGATCCCCAACTTTTTATGCTAATGTTATGCTGCAGGTTTTCTAAGTCACTTTGGAGCTTTTGAAGATTTGGAGCATTCTTGGCTTTTGCATCTACATGCTATTATAGTTTCATTTCTTGCATTTTCATAGCATTCATAACTTCATATTTAGCTTAGTTTCCTTTATGCTTTAGATTACTTCATCTAGCTTAACTAGGAGGCTTTGTAATACTTCTATCTTTCATTTTTATAGCTTATCTTGCATTTTCATTTCTAACATAGTTGCATTGCATTTGCATTTCTATTTGGTTCTTGGGGATATTAGCATTCTTGCCCTTGTCTTCATTTGAATCTCCCATTGCATGGTTTACTAGCAAGGTTATTGGCTTAATGGCTCTAGCTAAGAGCATTCTTAACACCCTTGCACTCCATGCCTAGGGAGTTCTAAATTGATTTCTCAAAGTTTCCAACCCATGGATTCTCTTGGAAGCAATGATTTAGAAAAGTGCACCATTTGAGTGTGTATAGTACTTACCCTTTCATGAAATACCCTTTTCCAAGTTACTAACCCCATCTCAATCTCATTCTTCCATCCTTTGACTGGTGAATACTTCCATCCCCAAATGATCTTCTCCTAGGCCTAATTATCCCTCATTCAACAAAGCAACTCCTATTTCCTACAGAATTAGACCTTTATTAACAAACTCATATCAGATAAAGTATGTTTAAGAATTGTTGGGACTGGTCCTTTGGCATGTATTAAATAGATTAGAATTTTCAGCATATTATTATCATTCTATTTCTTTGTTGTAAACATGTCATTGGTTTAGTTTTGTAAAAAAAAGTGTGTGATAACTATGTCTACTCCAACCTTAATTGTTTAAGAATTCATCATATCAGATAAAGTATTTTTAAGAATTGCTGGGAGTTCTATTACACCTTTGTTGTAAACATGTCATTGGTTCAGTTTTGTAAATGTGTTTTTTGTGTTAAATGTATTTAAATGGAACATTAAGCATAGTAATAATATGCTTAATCTATTAGTAATTGGCAGATTAAATGCAGATAAAACCTTTATCAGTTTAGCATATTATTATAAGATATTAAAGAAGACTTGCTATTTGTCAGACAAATCTTCATTTTCAGACATACTTTATCTGACATGATGAATTCTTAAACAATTAAGGTTGGAGGAGACATAGTTACCACATAGTTTTTTGTGTGGTACAAGGAAGATTTGGCTGATTAAGAGTGAGGCCTTCTTTAGAATCTCATGAGTTTTGTACTACACATGCAACGTATTGTTAGTTTGAAAAGAGTTAAAGGTTTCTAATTGAAATCAGTGATCTTAAAGGTGTTATAGTCTTGTTTTGGTTTTTCCTTTCCAATATGCAATAAGGAATAGTTTTCAAACATTCATATTCACTTATTGAATGGTTTGGATACTAGTGGTTTGACTATCCATGCATTACCAGTGACTGAGATTTATTAAAGGATACAAAACTCTTCATTTGGGTTATTGTGTGTGGATTCAAATGTAGGTTTGATTTGGTTAATGTTTGAGAAGAGATCAATAAAGTATTTAAAGGAAATCTTACATGTTTGGAGAGATTTGAGAGACACTTATCATGACTGTAGCCTCACAAAAAATGGCATAGACTAGTTTTACTAAGTTTCTTTTCTCTATTTTGAGGTTCTCATTGCCAAAGTGGCCAAAGACTATGTTAGGCTGATAAAATATGGGGATTCTCTTTACTACTAAAAATATTTTAAGGTTGCTACACTTGGATGGATGTGTACCATTGTTAAGAGAATTGGACCTAGTTTGGCTTATCGCAAATAGGTGAGGTAGCATATGGAAAGGTTTCCATCTATTGACCCAAATACTAGGACTATTTTGATTTGTGAGTACCCTAATGTTGGCAAGAGTTATTTTATTAATTATGATGAGTTGTATCATTCCCATCATGCCCCATGCTTGCACCATGTGTACCCTCAAATATAGGATGTAAATCATTGTTCTCTTCTTGACCAAAGGCTACCATATCTTGAGGTAGTGGAGTTATGTCACTATTATGAACTCATAATTATGGTCATACCCTGGTGACAAATTAAATTTTAAATGGATACAAGAACCTTGTTTGTGCAATGGTCAGGCCCAACCTTTATATCTTGAATGCAAATGCTAGATGCCTCTTCTTTACTGATTAATCCATGTGAGAATGAGGAAAGGAGCATCTACTATCCAAATTAAAAACTTGGGACTTTTCTTTCCTTCCATCTTCAGATTCACCATACATCGCTAAATTTAGATTTTCCTCATAGTCTTATCAATTGAGAAGAGGAGTTGGCGTGTCAAATGAATCCCTATCCATATCAACTTCATGTTCTTCACCAATTTTTGATTCAAAATCAGTCTTTGAGCAATCTGAATACTCATCAAACCTCTCTTGAATGTCCTCACTACAAGGCACATGTGATGACAAAGAAATGTTGGTCAAACTCATAAAATTAGAATCATGTTTAATTTTTTAACAATAATGTCTCCATGGACTTTGGTACCTTTCATATTGCATGAAGTTACAAAATTATCCTTCACATCTTCCACCATGAATGATAGGACAACATTGTAACCAACCAAAGAGACACCAACTAGATTTATACCTTGTAATATCCTAAGGCTGATTTGAATCTATTTTCTAAACACTTTGACTGAAGTTGTTTTTCAAAGTCAATTTACAATGTCTTGTATTTGTTATATGAATGGTTTAGTTTAAACAAGAGAGCATTGTATTCAGGTCATTTATAAAGGTTTACTCAAATAACCATGATAACAATTTAATATCACAAACTTCCAATTAAAAAATGTATCAGACTTAACTTCTATCAATACAAAGTGAGAAGGAAATGTAATAACCCAACCTAGTTCAATCTTTGTATGTTGAAATAACAAGACTATTTTGATCTATGTGTACCCTAATGTTGGCAAGAGTTATTTTATTAATAAGATTACTAGAGCGGATGTGGATGTGCAACCTTATGCTTTTACTACTAAGTCTCTATTTGTCAGGTATACTGATTATAAGTATTTGAGGTATCAGGTTATTGATACCCCTAGTATTTTGGACCACCCCTTGGAGGATGGGAACACCATTGAGATGCTCAATATTATTGCCTTGGCTCATTTGAAGGTGGCTATTTTGTTTTTCCTTGATGTTTTGGGGTCCTGTGGTTATAGTATTGCACAATACGCAACATAAAACCTCTATTTTCCAATAAGCCTCTTATTGTAGTTTGTAATAAGATAGATTTGCAGCCACTAGAGACACTACTAGAGGAGGATGCAAAATCAGTTGCGGAGATGAGATTTGAGGTGGGAAAAAATATGGGTGGGCTCTTTGGGAATCAAGAGGGGGGTGAGGGATGTTGGAACAGTACTCTACAAGCTTGAAGAAGTGGTATATTTTGGAAAATGAAGAGTGGAAAGAAGATGATATTCCTAAGATCATGGATGGACACAATGTTGTAGACTTTATTGATCCAGATATCTTGCAGAGGCTTGAAGAACTAGAGAGGGAAGAAGGGCTTAGGATGGTAGCTAAGGGTGATGAGGATGATGAGATGGGGGAAGTGGAGTTGAATCATAATGAAAAGGAAGCTCTGGCTGTAATTAGGAAGAATAAGAAGATGATTATCATCAAACACAGATTAAAGAAGAGTATTACAGAGAGCATGCCTACTGTACCAAGGAAGTTTGACAAGAATAAGGAATATGGCTTAAACAAAATGGGAAGACATCTTTCCAGCTTGGGCTTGGATCCTTCGACAATTAGCTTGATAATAAATAAAGCAGATGAGAGCTAAGCCATTAGATTCCCAAGAAAAATCTCATAAATGAACTGTGTGTACCCCAATTCTTGTGCCCTTTGTTTGTACCTAAATGATATATTTGAAACAACAAGGGTAAGGCTTAAAGAAGTTTATTTTGCATCATAGTCTGTAGTTGTTGCAGCAGTAGAGCATCAGGCACCACCTTCAGCACAATATGACCATTAGACAGGTTTGTATGTTTTATGAAGTTTGGTCGTTGTGGATAAAACATACAGATCTATCTAATGATGCAAAATTAACTTCTTTAAGGCTTACCCTTGTTGTTTCAAATATATCATTTGGGTATGCACATAGGGCACATGAATTGGGGTACACATAGTTCATTTATGAGATTTTTCTTGGGAAGATAATTGCTCATCCATCATCTACTTCATTATTATGAAGCTAATTGTTGTAGGATCCAGGCCCAGGCTAGAAATATGTCTTCCCAAACACATAAAAATTATGCACATAAACACGATAGCTGAGAAACATAAATGTAGATATCACAATAGCTAAGAATCATAAATGTAGGCATCATGGTCAAAATATTTTGGAGACAACATAATTGAGTTGTATACCAAGATGATGCAAAGAAACTACTACTCCTCCAGTTCCAATTTGACACTGAAGGATCCAAAAACCATAGATAAGGAATAAATTTAGAGAGCGGAGGATTACCATAATGACCAAAATAATGCAGGACAAACCTCAAGTTAAATGAGGCAATTGCAAACATTTTAAAAGATTTTCATTATTAAATAATGAAATTTGCATATACTAGTGTTCTAATCCCCCTCATTACATGATTTATTATTGTAAGCCCCCTTTGACTTATGCATCTAGAAATTGAAACTACAACCTATTGGGATTGAGACAAACCTTATAAAACAATAGTAGCTAAGAAGGATCGCCTGCCAACATTTATTGAATAAAAGGTCCTCCAATAGATGTATTCAGCAGATGTTGGCAAGTGATCCTTCTTAGTTGTTGTTGTTTTATAAGGTTTGTCTCAATCCCAATGGGTTGTAGTTTCATTTTCTAGATGCGTAAGTTAGAGGGGGCTTAGAACACTAGTATATGCAAATTTCATTATTTAATAATGAAAATCTATTAAAATGTTTTCAGTTTCCTCATTTAACTTGAGGTTTTTCCTCATGTATTTTTTTGGTCACTATGGCCCTCCTCCACTCTCTAAATTTATTCCTTATCTATGGTTTTTGGATCCCACAAAGTCAACTTGGAACCAGAGGAGTAGTGGTCACTTTGCATCATGTGGGTATACCACTCAATTATGTTGTCTCCAAAAACTTGTGACCATGATGCCTACATTTATGTTTCTCAGCTATTGTGTCCTAGGACCCCTTATGACCTTTTATGATCCCTAAGTATACACATCTTAGAGGTCTTAAAATGTTGTAAAGGGTCATAAGAGGCTCCTAGGAGGGGCCAGATGAGCTTCCACCTTCACATGGTTGGCCCTGTTAAGTAGAGAATGTTAAACTATTCTTGAAACAAAGAGAAGCTCAATAATTTAAGGTCTTAGTCCATAGAGATGCTGAAAAAATGATGGGAATCGATGATGGAGAGATTTTAGATACTGAGAAGACGTATATGCAGTGGAGGCTAGAAGGGATTTTTGTGGACATTTTCTAGATGTGGATATTTTCTTGAGAGGGTTTCCAAATTGAGTACCAATGTAGAGATGATGATTCAGTACTACATCTATAAAACCTTCACAAATATCCCTTTTTTGGCCTCCACTCATACCTCTTCTCAGAATCTAGAAACTTTGGATACTATTTCTCATCCATGCATGAAATGTGCTAGTGATCATATAAAATTACTTTTGCGAGACTGGGATCAATTATGAGAAGGTAAACAACAAGATAATTTTATTGTATCTTTCATTTCTTTTATCCATTCATATTTTATGCCTTCTCTTATATTGGATACTATGCAATTTACATAAAGGCAAGGCGGTGATTATTCTCAACAATTGACAGGTATAAGTCTTCCAGCCCTTACCCAGTAGCTAGGACTAAAGATAGCAGAGCTTAAGAGACCATCATAGTTGGTCTCCATCTTTGGGCCATATACTGACAAAAAAATTTATATTTCGTTAGCTCATCAAATGCAGCAACTTGAAAGAATTTAATGGAAGATATTTTCATGTATAACATGTATTATTTTAGTTTTACGGTGAAATAATTTATCTACTTCATGCACTTGTATACATCAAGCACAAGCATAAAGAAGCATCCCCTCCTATGGCTTGATTAATGTAGGCCATGGGAGGAGATGCTTCTTTATGGTTGTGCTCATAGTATACAAGTGCGTGTAGTCGATAAATTCATGCAAAGTCAACTAAAATAATATACGTTATACATGAAAATATCATCCACTACATTCTTTCAAATCCTCTCATTTGATGAGCTAACAAAAGGTAAAACATTTTTTCAGTATATGGACCAAAGATGGAGACCAACTATGATGGTCTCTTGAGCTTTGTTATCTTTACTATGCTAATCCATTGCTTTTGTGACAGGTAGTAAATTTTTTCTGACATAAGCATTATACATCCGACGGATTCTCATGTTAGTAGTTTACTACATTCCATCAAATTTCTAATAGGTTAGCCATCAAAGGAAACCCCAATTCAATATATTTATGTGAGGGGACTGCAATATATCCGACGAGTTATCCTGTTGAACATCTATTGCATATCCATCGCCTTTCTGATAAAAACAATGTCATAAAGAACCCTTTTCGATAGATCTATCCCATAGTAAAGGTTCTATTTATGTGGTCTCTTCCGATGGGAAACTATGTCAGAATACTGACGGTGATCACTTTTGTCACCATTTCCAAAGCAAAAATGCCGACGGGCACATCTGTCGTAGTTTTGACAAATAGGCATTGCAAAATCAACACATGGTCATCAGAATTTGGCCTCAAATGTACTAGTTGTGAAGGCTTCACCAATTAGCTTGGGTAAGAACAATATGGCAAACACACAAGCTCTTCTAGAGGGTCCAGTTTTGGCTAAGCAGGGGAGATTTCAAAATATTCATGTTGAGGGAGACTCTCTAGTTATAATCAATGCCTGCATCACAAACTCAATATAGAACTGGCAATTAAGGTACATTATGAAATAGATATGGAATATTTTACATTCTTTTGAGATTCATAAATTATCTCCCACACCCTTCATGAAGGAAACAAAGTTGGAGATTGGATCTCAAATTATAGCTGCGATGGTAATAAACTATAATATTTTACCTCGTATTCATTTTTGCAGGATAATTCAGCTTTTAAAGATCTTAATGTGAATGAGGAGATCTCTAGTAATAACTAATCCCCATACATGAGGTACATATAAATCTGCTTTGGGAATCAATGCCAAGTAAGTGTAGGATATGCCTACAACATCACATCTTGTCATAGGGTAAAAATTCTATGGCTTCTCACATTATGTCATTAAATTTACATGATGTGGCGCTACCAGGATGGGACTCCTAGGCTATGGTACTTACCATAGTTCATTATATCTCTTCATGTTTTAAAATAATTAAATTGACTCACATGCTCAAGAATATCTATCACCCTAATTGAAGTACAAGATCACATTGATGAAGCTTGTTTACAAACCATGTATTCATAGTCTTTGGGGTTTAAGTGGCATTCCCTCCTATCCTCACAGTCTTCATTTTTTCTTGCCAATTACTCCTCTTTCTATGGTTTGTAGTCATAGCATTGAATTATGGCTTGTCTTAGAGACTATAGAAAATTTAACTGGGTGTATATGGTATGGAATGATAGGATAAACATTGAACTCGAAGGAAATAAAGTGGCCATCTCAACACACATTGAAGACACTTCTCTAGACCATATGTTTACCTTGAAAAACATCTGCATATGTAGAGAAATGAAGGAATTCCTTGGGGATGAAATTATAGCTCCTAGGAAAAAATAGAGCATCTACCCATCACAGGTAATGTCATTTTTTTATCCAATGCCATGGACATTCTACAAAGTACATAGTTGCTAGACATTGTCTACAAAAAGGTAGTAGATAAGGACTTCCTTCATTTGGAAAAGATTGAGAGGGCAGTCTAGCATTATAACATGTGGCATGGACATACTCTCCTTGGAGGATTGTTCCCCAGACACTTTATTCAAAACCAACATTCCTATATGTTTTTTATGACATCATAAAGCGGGTATTAGATAGGAAAAATTTCAAATATGTTAGAAATGCCCTCCATTCTCATAGTCATGACATTGATGTTTTAGTGTTCTCAATAATCCGTTGCGCAGTGGGTGTAATACCCCAAAAATGGGCTATAGGTTCATTAACCTCCTACATCTTCAAATTAGAATGAAATCGATATCAGAGTCCTAACCTAAGGTACATCTACACATTATCAAATTTTAATTGATTTTATCCTAAATTTGGCATCGGGGAATATTCCTAGTAATATTCCTCTTTATCCTAATTATCTTTAATTTATCTATTATTTGGCGATAAAGCCTATTTATCCTAAAGTTTGATTAATTGAATATTTTGAATATTTAATTAATTAGATTTAATACTACCCCTTAATTATTTAATTGAATTGAATTATATTTATTCCTAAATATTATTATTTGACAATAAACCAAAATTCCTATCATTAATTGATTAAATTCTTATTTAATTAATTAAAGAAAGTTGTCATATTTAATGATATTATTTTTGAATAAAAGTTTGATTTAATAATTGATTAACCCATAAATCAATTGTTTTAATTTAAAAAATTAGTTAAGTTGAGAATGAATCATTTTATTTTTAATTAATTTATAATTAAATCATGCACAATCATAAAAGAAGTCAACTAGAAATTAAGAATCAATTTTAAAATTGAAACTCAACATCTGATGATGAGTTGAAATTTGATCTAAACTCTATTTTGAGTTAAACACTGCTTTTGCATGATTTTGTGAGTTAATTATCTCTAATTTCCTTATAACTCAAAAATCAATATGAGTTTATCAAGAGTGATTTATGGCTTTTCTCATGCACCTCCAAAGCCTTGGATTTCTATAAAATCAAGGCTCAGCTCTTCACAAACGTCTACACAATTTTTAACTGGCAATAAAGATCCCACAAAATTGCATCCTCACGCTTGCGAATTGTTTATTGAAGAATCTATGTTTGCGAATCAAAGTTGTTGTGAGATCTTCATTATTTTTGAGCATTCATATCATTTAGCATATCAATTCTTAGATTAATTGCATATCATATCATTTTTTCATATATAATAGATTCATATCAGTTTCTTTCATCTTATTGCACAGAAAATCCAAAAAATAGATTAAATCCGCACTCATATAGTTTTCATTCTTTGCATTCAAATCCTTTGTTTAGGTGTTGCATTGTCACTGGTCTCGGTCTAATCTGAGAGTATCATACTCACACCTACTAGAAGGTAGTAAATCACCTGGTTAGTTTAGTTTCCATTTCATTGCACGATTTTGGTTTTTAGCTAACCTCTAATGTTTTACTGAAGTGTTGTGTCTATAGCTAGGTACAAAATTCACACACACATTTTTGGTGCCCACTGTGGGGCCCTGAAATGGGTTTCCATCATCTTTCTATTAATTTCTATCAATTTCTTGTCATTTTCTGGTTAAAACTGTAAAAAAAAAATTTCGGTCTGTACATTTTTCGTAGGACTTTTGTCATAAAGTCATTTCGGGAGGTACCCATTGTCGTACGACAAGTTCAAATTTCAAATATCATATTAGAGAGTATGCATTGTCATTTGGAAGTCTGATTGTCATATGATCAGATACCCATAGTCGTATGAGTTTCCAGACTATCGTCTAGGAGGTAACCCACTGTCGTACGAGTTTTGACTCCAGAATTCAATTGTCATTTTAGATTTTTTGGCAGTTTTTCAGATTTGGACTAATAGCTAACCCTAACAATTGAAATCTTCTATTTTTGACTAATACTTGTCGAATTTGAATGGAAAAAAGCGCAACTAAATTTCTAAAGCAAGTAAAAATCTACTAAGTGCGTTGCGAGGAATTCATGTATTCTTCTCAAGCTGATAACATTTTGATTTGGATTAAAATGAACTCTCATGTGTCAAGCTTGTGTGATTTTCTTGCTTTCATATCACAGACTTCATTTTGGGCTATAAAATGAACATAGATTTGCTTTATGCATATCTGTTACACATAGTAAATAGGCCCTATGAACACTATTTGTGGATGATCTTGAGAGATTGAGCTTCTTCTGCTTGTTTATTCATGCAAAAATCCTCTTGATGAAGGATCCCCTTGTAGGTAGGGAAGGTACTAAGAAAGTCTCACGTTCTAATAGATTCGTGTGTCTTCAACTTTTGATTGATACATTCTCTCTCCGGAGAGGTTGATAGATCATAAGCGGTTGACGTCATAGATCTTTGTGAGATAATCTTGGTCTTAGCGTGTCTGATTAATCTATCTGCTTTGTCTTGGTGAAGTGAAGAGGTTAGGAGATTATGCTCTACTTCCTTTTTAGATAGTACCAGAAACCCAGATCCTCGAATCTGATCTAGTCCCCCTGTGGTATCTTTTGTGAGTCACCTCTAGAGAGGGTTAACCATAGTGGACATTCCCTTAATTGGGTCAACCATGTGGATGAAACCTCAAGTGGTAATAGCCATTTTCACTGTGGTAGCAACAACTGCTATATAAATGTCCTTGTGGAGGAAATCTTCACAGGTGTGGTCTCTTGTTGGGTTGTCAGATCTCCCTAGTAGCTCCTGATTGTTTAATTTATCGAACTGTGTCAAAAATTTGATGTGCTTGGATTGGAGTTCACCCTCTTGAGATCAAAAAATTTGCAGAGTCAGACCATTACTACAAACCCTAGTGAGGCAAAATTTTCATTTTTTTAGGAATATGTGCATTATTGAAAAACTTTTTGGAACATACATAATTAGCACTCCTAGGAATTAGCACATTTAGTCACTTGATTGTTGATGCATAGGGTTTCTTTTTCCCCTATTCATTGATTTCATATGTGCTTGGAATCACTTGCTTATTGTTTTGTGTGCTTGTTTACTTATTTGACTACTGAAAATGAACAATCTCAAAATAATCTTCAAACCTGGACAAAGAAATTTGTGAACAATCTAAACTTGAAAACCAAAATTTTGCAAAATCTAAAGTAAAAATCCTTTCTGGAGTCAAAAGTCATCCCGTCAGGTCAGAGATTCGTATGAGTTTTGGCAAGTGTCATTTTAGAACTCTTGTATTGTCGTATGATAGCTTGTATAGTGTTGTACAAGTTTTGCCACCAGTCAAAAACAAAAGTCAAAAATATGCTATCAATTGTCGTGCAAGTTTCACAACTATCGTACGAGTGTGTCAATTTTTGTTTCATAGCATACCCACTATCATACGAACCTGTAGAAAGTCATTTGAGAAAAATTGCCAGAGAGTGGTCAAAATTGTCAGAAACTCAATTTTTACAGCCTATTTCCAAAATCTATCGAACAAATTACTATGTCAGGAACAGAGCAGAAACTAGAACAAATTCATTCATTTTCCTCAAGTGAGCCTTTGAGTCTGATCTTTCCTTCTGGATTGTTGATTTGAGTCTTTTTCATCTTGTGTCAAAGCCTTGTCAAAATTATCTTCAAAATTCAATCTTTTTGCTTAAACGGCTAAGTGTTTTGAGTTCATGCCCGCCATCTATTGGGCATCTACCCATACTAATATGGCATAGTATCCTTCATTTACATCCAATCTATTCTTTAATCACTTCAATCTTGACAAGGTTGCATCATTTGATCTTCTTGAATCAATTCATTCTTTAGTTGTCTTCATCTTATTCTTTGGCTTCACTCAAGGTTAATGGTGGAAACTAGAGCTTCATCACACAAGAAATCTGGAGAAGTGTTTAGCACCGCACCTTTGACTATTTAGAAGGGTCCCACTCTTGAGAAACTCTACAATTCTAGTCTTTACAAAGATGACGGTCTTGGCAATTTTCTATTGAAAACTAGTTACGTACCCCCTCCATTAACTCATGGAGGTAATCAACAAACCCCTCCTCAATCTAATCCAAGGAGCCCTAAAACTCCTAACATGTCTCTTAGAGGGACACATCATGGGTCTCAAGGACACCAATCTCAACACAGTATGGATCAAGAACCTACCCCTTCTGAAATTATTCAATATCAAAACAATGATGAAACATTTCTTGAAGGAAGATAGAGAAGTATACTTTCTAGAGTTAGCTCATCAAGGAGCTAAAATTCCTCCAAACTTTAATGTGGAAGATATCATTACACATGAGGAAGAAAATCCTATCATAGCTATGATGAAATAGATGCATGCCATGCAAGTCAAACTTAACAAACTTGAGAAAGAAAAGGAACCTAAGGAGTTCTCCATGGAAGCTCTATGCCCTTTTCCATTCGATAAAGACTTGTACATGCCGCCATTCCCTAAAAGAGTGGAGATGCCAAAATATGATAAGTATGATGGAAACTCTGACCCTCAAGATCATCTCAGAGAATTTTGTACTCAATCTATGGAGTTTATGCATGAACCAACTTACTTAATGCATTTTTTCCCTCGATCTTTGGGAGGAGCAACCATTCATTGGTTTTCTAGAATGCCTCCTACTATCAAAACTTTTGAGGAGTTAATCAAAATATTCTATCAAAAATACTCCTACAATATTCAACATTCAGTCACCATGATCGACATCTGCAATCTGAAACAATATCCAAGAGAACCATTCCTAACATTCCTCAAGCGGTGGAGGAAGAAATTTTCTCTATATGCTAGACCCATTTCTGAAACTGAGAAGTTGGAAATCTTCATCAACAATCTTGTTCTAGAAATCAACTACCCTTTACAAATGCAAAAACATACATCTTTTGACAAGATGGTAGATAATGCAATCAAAATTGAGAAAGTACTTGTGAAAAAGGGAGACATCACACTTCAAAAAGACAAGTATGAATCTGGATCTAGTTCTAAGGAAAAGAACAAAAACTAGAACAAGAATAAAGGTGTTGCCATAGATGGTGTTGTTGATAATATCCATGCCTCATCTAAGGCACCTACTTTCAATCTTACTATTGGTACCCAAGCCATCAAAGCTTATGAATCCAAAGCCATAGAGTCCAACAAAAAGTCATCTGATTATAGACCTTGGGGCTACAGATCCTAATCACAAATTCACTCCTCTTGGAGAGTCCTTGGAATCTGCCATGAAAACTCTATTGGCTAACAAAATCATCTATTTGCCTAAGATAAAATTCTTTGATCTAGAACCTAAACCGAAATGGTGGAGAGAGAATGATTTTTGTGAATTCCATCGCAACAAAGGTCATAAGACTAATAACTGTATTCGCTTGAAGCACATTATACAAGACTAAATAGATAATGGCAATATCATGATTGATAATCATAACAGTAATAATGATCATACAACATTCACAGAACCATTTCCTAAGCATGGTAAAGAATATTCTTCTTCTCAACCTAATATGGGTGCTAAAGTCAATTATGCCTACTCTAGAAACAATGTTGTTATCAATATGGTTGAACCATGTCGATCTGAGCATTGAAATGTCATCACAATTGTAAGATGAGATAGAGAAAATCAATCAGCTAATGCAGTTACTCGATCACAAGCTCAGGCACATCTACAAGGACAAATACCAGATTCATCCAATGTCCCCAAGGTGTCTTTCAATATTTCATCTACTTCTAAATAGAAGGCTACATCTAAATCTTGAAATCCTAAAGACATGAGGCCTACTTCATACTTTATTTTCCAACAACTCCAACACACAAATGCTAAAATTTCCATGTTTGAGTTTCTTTAGATATCTCCAGCTCATAGAGCCATTCTAGACAAAGCTCTGCTCAGATCCAATGTTCCTGATGACCTTGATTTAGATAGATTCTAAACTATGGTTGGTCATCTTACATCTCCATAGTACATTTCCTTTTCAGAGGAAGATGATAATTCCTTAAGTCATCTGCATAACCAACCCTTGCATATTGAAGTCTTGATCCAAAACCATCATGTCAAACATGTGCTGATAGATGGGAGCACTAGTCTAAACATTTGTTCTTTCAGCTTGATTACACAATTGGGATTTTTTGAAATGGCCATTGATCCTCAAAAGAAGATAACTATCAAAGCATATGATGAGCAAGAAAGATCTTCCAAAGGAACAATTGTCTTACCTATCAGAACAAGTCCTGTCATCAGAGATACTATATGTCAAGTTCTTGATCTACCTTAGGCTTACAACATCCTTCTAGGAAGACCCTGGATACATGAAATGAAATCCATACCCTCTACATTCCATTAGTGTTTGGAGTTTCCCTATGAAGGAGTAGAGGTGATGATTTCAGCTAATCTGTATACAACTTGCAATACCTTGAAAGAGAATGCTGATAAACTTGTTCCTAATAATAAAGAATCTTCCACTAAGTAGCTAGATGTTGCTTCAACATCCAAGATGGAAGACATTTCTAAAGAGGTTGAGATCAAAGAAAATGGTATGGGAGAATATACTATAGCACCAATCTTATCTTTGACATCTCTCCCTATCTCACCTAAGTCTTATGGGCAAACTCTAAAACAGTCCAAGCTAGAGTCTAAAGAACCTATTGAAGCATATAAGGGAAATTTTGTTGCAGAACAAGTATCTAAATAGGAGTTTGAAGAGGATGAAGCTGTGCTCACATGGCTATACAAAGATGAACCTAAATCTCAAGTTGTTCAAAAATGTGATGCTAAAATACTGAGTATCCCTTCTAAGTCATATGGCCCAGGGGATAAATTGATCACAAAAATGGGATATAAAGGAAAAGGACCTCTAGGGCTACAAGGTAAAGGTATTCTATCACCTCTTGATCATCATGGCCAAGAAAACAAGAATACAATAAGTCTAGGATATACAAAGAAGCCTTTCTGTCTTAGCAAGAACTCCCCACATGTTCTAGAACAAATTGAGCCTTCTATAGAAAATCAACTAAAGGGAGAAATAACTAAACAATTTGATAGTGATGATTCAGACACCACTGATGAACTCATTCCTTATGAGATTTTTCCTAAATAAATAAAATACCTCCTTGAAGCTGAAGATGGTCCAATAAAAATAATTAATGTAGTAGAAACACAAGAACCTACTATAAAGCAAGAGATAGTTGCAACACAAGAACCAGCTAATCTCAAAGGTAATCAAAAAGAGGAAGATGGTAGTTATTATGAGATAGATTTCCATGAGTATGAATTCAAATCAGAATCTGAGGGTAACCCTTTTTGGGGTATTCATCCTAACTTTACTCATGTTCTTAGATTTCCTAGAGGTCTAGATGAAGAAACAAAAGATGAATCAAATGACTATGAATGGGGAGTCATTCCAGAACTAGATGAACTTATTATAGAAAATCATGTTGATGTTATTCACCAATATGCACCTAAACCCAATGTAAGTCTAGACCAAAATGATAACCTTATCGAGTCTGATCCACCAATGGCTGAAGTGGATTTCCATAATGACATTAAGCCTATTCCCGAATTGAACGTCTTAAGTTGTAATATCACCTTTGAACTCAAGCGTCAGGTTAGGACCAATGATGAAAGATCCATATCCATAAACACCCTTTCCCAATCTTTCACCACTTTGACTATCCAATGCCCTGACCTTCTTGACATAACTTTCACAAACTTGAACCAAGGTATTTATACCTTCCCAATGACTATGCTCTTGCTTGCTACCTCAATGCAGTTGAGCCTATTAGTACTTCCATCTGTGAATCTAGTGTTAGCATGACGGAGTCAGACATCAAGTATCTTAGTCAGAAAAATAAGAATAAAAATACAAAGAAAAGGAGTTCTGAGGGTGAAAACCACTTTATGGTAGTCTCAGAACCTACAAAAGTAAAAATAAAAGATGTATCTGAAGGTGAAAACCTCTCTAAGGCACGTAAGGATGAGATATTTGATGTTCTTCTAAGTCATTTATAGGACAGATCTCTAGTTCTAATTGAGCCCACTCAATCTATCAATTTGGGAATAGCAGAAGAACCCCAGTTGATCCATGTGGCACAATCTTTATTAGAAGAAGAAAAGAAAAAATTTACAACATTCTTAACAAAAAAGAAGATCAACTTTGCATGGAAATATTTAGATATGCCAGGGTTTGATCCTGATCTTATAATGCACCATTTATCTATAGCTCCAAACATTAAACCTATTAAGCAAAAATTGAGAAAGATGCATCCACATGTTGCACTCTTGGTAAAAGCTAAATTAGAGAAGCTCCTAAAAGTTGGATTTATCTGAGTTATTGATTATGTAGAATGGATCTCTAATATTGTACCTATTTCAAAACTAGACAAATCTATAAGAGTATGCATAGATTTTAGAGATGTAAACAAAGCATGCCCTAAGGATGATTTTCCACTACCTAACATTGATATGATAGTGGACATGACTGTGGGTTTTGAGATGTATTCTTTGATGGATGGTTTTTCTGGGTATAATCAAATCAAAACTGCTCCAGAAGATCAAGAGAAAACTACTTTCACATGTGCATGGGGTACCTTCTGTTGGAATGTCATGCCATTTGGGCTTAACAATGCTGGTGCTACATATCAAAGAGCTATGACATCTATTTTTCATGACATGATGCACTGAACTATGGAGGATTATGTTGATGATACTTTAGCAAAATCTATGATTAGAGCTGAACATCTAAATGACTTAAGCAAGATACTAGACAAAATAGAAAAATTTAGTCTTAGACTAAATCCTAAGAAGTGTTCTTTTGGTGTAACTTCTAGAAAGCTTTTAGGATACATAGTTTCAAAGAAGAGCATTGAAGTTGATCCAGCTAAAGTAAAGGCTATAATGGAGATGCAACCTCCTAAGAATATTAGTCAAATGAGAACATTACAAGGGAGAGTTGAATCTATCAGGCACTTTATATCTCAACTAGCGGACATATCACAACCTTTTACAAAGACATTACATAAAGGTGTGACCTTTTCATGGAATGAGGAATGTGAAAAGAATTTTAATCATATCAAGAAATATCTATCAAATCCTCCTATCTTGATGCCTCCTATTCAAGGGAAGCCATTGATATTATATGTCTCCGCTACAGATACATCATTGGGGGCATTTCTTGCACAACATGATGAGAACAAGAAGGAAAGAGCTATATACTATATCAGTAGAACATTGGTGGCATATGAAAATAATTATTCTATGATTGAAAAGGCTTTTCTAGCTATGATCTTTGCATCACAGAAACTGAGACATTATATGTTGGCTCATACTACACATTTAGTAGCTAAGATTGATCTACTAAAGTACCTACTAAGCAAAGCTGCCCTCATGGGTAGATTAGCTAAATGGGTCATGCCCTTAAGTGAATTTGACATTGAATATGTTGAAAGAAAAGCTATAAAAGGAAAAGTTATTACTGATCATTAGAAGATGCACCTTTATTTGATGATACACCAATGCAAATGGAATTCCCAGATTCCTCTATCATGAATCTTTCTTCTAGAGAATGGCAGTTATTCTTTGACCACTCCTATACATAGATTGGATCTGGAGTAGGCATCTTGTTTATCACTCCTCAAGGATACTCCATTCCTAAGGCATTCAGAATCAAATTTCCTTGTACCAACAATATTGCTAAATATGAAGCCCTTTTGAATGGTATGAAGATATCAATTGAGTAGAGAGTAATAGAATTACACATTCATGGAGACTCAAAACTTCTAATCCATCAAGTCAATGATGTGTACCAAACTAAGGATGAAAAGCTCATTCCATACAAGAGAATGGTAGACGATCTAAAGAAATACTTCATATCTATCACATTTGAGTAGATACATAGAATAGAGAACAAGGTTTCCGATGCAATGGCAACATTATCTACTTTATTACAATAGCCTGAACATGAGCTATGCTACGAGTTCCTGGTGGAAGCACTATCTTATCTTGCATATGATTCCCTTGACACCCATATGATCTGCACTGTTGTAGGTCATGATTCATCCAGATATAAAAACCTATTCTCCTATCTCAAAGACCAAATTAATCTTGATACATTTAATAGCCATGAAAAGAGATACCTTATCCATAATGCCTCCTGATATGTCATTATTGGTCACGATCTGTACAAATGAGGTCTAGATGGTATGCTACTTAGATGTTTAGAATGGGAAGAGTCTCAACATGCATTAGAGGAAGTCCATGAGGGTATTTTTGGGTCACACTCGAATGGTTTAACACTAGCCCAAAAACTTATTAGGGCTGGGTATTATTGGCTGGAAATGGAGAAAGAGTCTATCAAGTTTGCTAAGAACTGTCAAAAGTGCCAAGTGCATGACAACTTAATTCATGCTCCAGGGAGAGCTCTGATTCCCTTCACTACTCAATGACCTTTTCATCAATGGGCATTTGATCTTATAGGAGCCATACATCCTCATTCTTCTAATGGACATACCCATATAATCATAGCTACAGATTATTTCACAAAATGGGTAGAAGCAGTCCCTTTGACACAAGCAACTGGAAAAAAAATATCTATGTTCATCTTGAACTACATCATATGCTGGTATGGTATTCCACATTCTATAGTCACAGATAATGGTGGACAATTTAAGAACAAAGACTTGGATGATTTATGTGCCAAATTCAAGATTACACAACATTGGTCATCTATCTACTATCCTCAAGGGAATGGACAAGAAGAAGCTTCTAACAAGAATCTATTGAAAATCTTGCACCATACAGTTAATAAAACAGGAAGAGAATGGCATCTCATGATCAATCTAGCTCTCTGGGCCTACAGAACAAGTATCAGAATGCCCACTAGGGCTACTCCTTTCTCTTTAGTTTATGGGTCTGAAGCGGTACTGCCTATTGAGGTTGAAATCCCATCACTAAGAATCAGAATGCATGGTCTAGTAACTGATGATGACTACAGAGTGTCTAGGTTACAAGAACTTGAACTACTAGATGAGCGTAGACAAGTAGCGTATGATCATCTCAAAGTATATCAAAAGAGAATGTCTAGAGGCTACAGCAAGAAAGTTAGACATAGAGAATTTCAAGTTGGTGATCTAGTCTTGAGAGAGAATCCTAAAAATCAATCACATAGAGAGCGCAAGGGGAAGTTTGAACCCAACTAGTTGGGTCCCTTTGTAATCACTACCACTTTTGGCTCTGGTGCCAATCAACTCTCAATGAATAAAGGAGAATAGCTCTAAGAACCAATCAACATTCTCCGTCTAAAGAAATTCTTCACCTAAGGCATTTAGTATATGATAAAATGTCCTGAAAAAATTATAAAAATTGGAAAAAGTCCTGAAAAAATGAACATCTTGGTGAAAACCTAGCAATGGGCGCCTTGGTGATTCACAAAAAAAAAGTAAAAAATATCAAAAGTACAAAAAAATTGAAAAAATGAAAAATACAAAAAAATGAGAAAAAGAAAAAGTGCCTTGGTGAAAACCTGGAAACAGGCGCCTTGGTAGCAAAAATAGAATCTGTACCAAGATGGTGAAAACCTGGCAAATGGGTGCCACTTGTTCAAAATGCTCCATCTATCAGTGCAATCTTGGTCTTTCCCAGCTTTCAGTCTTGCTTTAGTTTGTACATATCTCCCACTTTGTTCCTACTTTCTTGTTTTCAATAAGTCAATCTGAACACTAATCAGTTCAAGCATCTGTATCCTATCAATGTTCAAACTTGGGGGCAATTAAAGTCATATCCTATGGCCTCCAATGTATCTTAGATGTTTCACATCCATTCAAAGTCCTTTGAAACTTCATTTGAGTTAGTTTGTCTATCTCGTCTCCAGAAAGGATTTTGCATCTGCAACAACGCAATCAAACATCAACACAAACTAAAAAAAATCTATGCTTTTTACATGCTTTTATCTCCTTGTATGCTTACTAATTCGCATTGATATTTTTGCATATTGTGTCCCTTCAAGCTCTTCGATGATGTCTTTTACAGGATTTAGAGAGTGATGACTGGGGGCATAATCTTTTCTTTGTTTTTTTCTTGTATATGAAAATCTAACAACTTTGGAAATTCTGGATTGAAATGGTGTCCGTCTGTAAGAGCCTCTATCTTGAATTGGATGGCCATGAGTACCTTGACCATTGATACCTAAAAAATTCAAGGAAGTTTGGTCTAACTATTGTCTTTTGAGTGAGTTCTTTCTCCTAATATGAAATGGGATCTTACCTAAGGATGTGAACGATAAAGGGTCACTATGTGTAATTCACATTGGATTTAGAATGATCTCTTGATTGCTTGATGTGCTTGTTTTTCAAGGCATATTCTGGTCATCATGCCGTTTATGTTTTGATGCTTATACAAATTGCTATATTAAAATGAACATGATATTCAGGTCATCCTGGCATTTATGCCTTGGTGCTTATATCTAATCTGACATTCTGAAAATAGAATCAATATTCATATGTTCATGGTTATTTGACCAGTGGGTGTTGTATTGATTCTTGAGCACACAAATCAGTATTCATATGTATATAGTTTTTATAAACTAGTGGGCATTGTATTGATTTATTTGATTACCTAAAAAAACTCAATGATGACAAATGACTGACACATGATCAGTGACTATGTCCTAGGTCCTAGGTTTGCATTTCATTCTGCATGTCATTTTGCATTTTGCACTTTGCATGATCTCATAAATAGCTTGAAAACTTAAATGATTCTTCAAAAAAAAAAAAAACTCAATGATGACAAATGACCAACACATGATCAGTGACTAGATCCTAGGTCTTAGGTTGCATTTAATTTTGCATGCCATTTTTGCACTTTGCATGATTGCATGATCTCACAACTTGCTTGACAATCTTTAAACAATTCTTCTAAAACTATACTTAAACTGAACATGAAGAGCTAAATCTTATACGAAGGTCTTCTCACAGAAATGCAAGTAGCCACAATCCTAGGTTAAAAATGCTTTTTGACATAAGACTGAGTACTTGTCTTCATCAATACCTGCAAAATATATCATGTGTATCATTACATTTTCATTACATATTCGTAATCATTCATTCCATCTATTGCATTACATACATTTCCATACATACACTTTCCATAATCAAATACATTTTCATAACATTCATACATATGAAAGAAAATCATTGCATTGCATGAATCCATACATACATTCTACTCTACTCATAGCATTTACATCACATGATATCATCATACATCAAAAACATGACAAGTACAAATGAAGTCACAACCAAAATTCTTGATCTCATATATATATCATAAAACTCAAAATAGTCAGGGGTGCACTACTAGCACAATGTACAAAAGAATGAGCTCATGTGAGCTATCAAAATAGTATCAGTATCAAAAGAGCAACAAAAATAATAGATTATCCTAACAGATCAGCTATCAGCCTGATCCTCTTCATATGGTGGAGGTGGTGGTGGTGCATCTGGTACTACCTTAGCTCTAGGTGTTATTTCTCCCTCTGATGCTATCATGTACTGAGAGTACGAAGGATGCTGGACACTGACTACTATGAAATGGAATTTGAAGAATCTTGTACACATCCTCTGGAGTCACAATGAGCTCTCTAGTAGGAAGATGAAATGTATGTGTCTCCGAATGGATTCTCTCTATCACTGCCCTCAAAAGACCATGGTTTACCCTAATCTCGATTAAATGGATCAAATACTCAAAACTGCAAGAAGCAAGATGTACTCTCATTTGATCCGGTAAGGAAACACAGAGCCTCTGAGTGGCTGGATGTGAGATGCATACATGAACATTAGGATATATGACCTACACAACACAGAAATAGGGAACCCTATCAGTACTTTGGTTGATAAAGATGTTACACATACAGGAATGGAATAGTTTTCTATTTTAGAAGGTAGATCAAAGACTCAGGAATCAAGCTCAAAGATCAAAAAATTCAAAAATTTTCCCTATAAATGAGTTTTGGGCTCACTATTTTTCAAATGACAAATCAGACTGGCAGAAAAACTTGTATGAGTTTTCCCTGGTTACCATACAACAAAGCATGATGATACAACACTGTATACCTCCTCGTATGAGTTAGGAGGGACCTGACAAAATGTCATACGACTCTTGGGTCCCTCTCATAGGAGTCTTGGGGGTTAATGAAATGACAATCTACGTAAGGTTGAAAAGTCATACAAGCCCAAATGGGCAATTGTACGAGTTTTTGTGTGTGCAAAAATTAAAAATTGAAAACGTATGAAACAAATGCTAAAAATGCTATAAACAAAGAAAAATTGACTTTTTAGAGAAGCAAAGAGGTCCACCTACCGGATGGCCATATTGTCTAGGTCTCTGATGCCTCCGGCTACACTCAAAATGATGAGAAGACACAGGTACCATTGCTTCTACCATTTTCTTGCTCAGAGGGCTCCACAAGGTTTTCAAAAGTCAATGGTGAAAATGAATTGAAAATGACCCTTTTGGCCTTTATATAGATTTTGACCTAATTTTCAAAAGTGCTCCATTTTTCATGAAAATTGCACCCTTGGATAATTTCAACGTTTTGAACCTATTTTCAGGATCAAAATCAAAATTTGAGTTCATTTACTATGTCAAAATTGTGATTAAAAATTTTCAGACCCAAGATGTCTTACTACTTGCATAATCGACCTTCAAACATTAAAGAAATCCATTTTTCAACTTAACTGATTATCTTACATCAAACTATCAAAATTTCAACTTGGTCAACTATGGTCAACTCATGGTTTAACCTAGTCAAACTTGGTCTTCTGGACCTCCAAATGATGCAAAACATGTTCTCAAACATGTACAACCACTTCTCAAATCAATTAACATGCTTCTAAACTACAACGATGACTTTTCTTGTCAAATTTCAATTTTTATCTCGAAGGGGGCATGGTATTACACATCATTCAAAGTAAGTAACTCAATTCTATCAATCAGATCTTTCTCTTAGTAATCAAGACAACAACCATGTCTAGTTGTTGATTCATCTAAAGTCCTCATCTCTTGGGGAAAATCTATTGCAATCTGGTATCCTAAATCTATCTTGTAAACTGTATCAGCTTTTGTAACCATCGGTTCATTAGTGTTATTTCCTTGGTTCTTCATAACTGATGGGTTCAGGATGTGGTACCAATACAATTCATACAAGGACATTGAGGTCTGGAATTGGTCACTCACTTCTTTGCAATCATAAGGTTTGAGAATCAGGCATTTTGACACTTTTTCGTAATCACCGGTTCGTTGTTGATATAGCTAGCATCATCTCAATTCTTGGTCATTCTGGGCCTGGATCAGTGTCTCCTTTTTCAACATTTCAATCAATTTTTGTCTCAGAATCGATTCATCTTTCAAATCAAACTAATTTCATACGTATATCATACACAGACTATTCTTTGAACCACTACGCTTTGCACAGTGATTCAAAGAGGGGCAAAATGTAATACCCCAAAAATGGGCTATAGGTTCATTAACTTCCTACATCTTCAAATTCAAATGAAATTGACATCAAAGTCCTAACCTAAGGCACATCTGCACATTATCAAATTTTAATTGATTTTATCCTAAATTCGACATCGGGGAATATTCCTATTTATCCTAATTATCTTTAATTTAATTATTATTTGGTGATAAATCCTATTTATCCTAAAGTTTGATTAATTGAATATTCTAAATATTTAATTAATTAGATTTAATACTGCCAGTTAATTATTTAATTGAATTTAATTATATTTATTCCTAAATATTATTATTTGACAATAAATCAAAATTCCTATCATTAATTGATTAAATTCTTATTTAATTAATTAAAGAAATTTGTCATGTTTAATGATATTATTTTTGAATAAAAGTTTGATTTAATAATTGATTAACCCATAAATCAATTGTTTTAATTTCAAAAATCAGTTAAGTTGAGAATAAATCACTTTATTTTTAATTAATTTATAATTAAATCATGCACAATCAGAAAAGTAGTCAACTAAAAATTAACAATCAATTTTAAAATTGAAACCCAACATCTAATGATAAGTTGAAATTTGATCTAAACTCTATTTTGAGTTAAACACTACTTTTGCATGATTTTGTGAGTTAATTATCTCTGATTTCCTGATAACTCAAAAATCAATCTGAGTTTATCAAGAGTGATTTATGGCTTTTCTCATGCACCTCCAAAGCCCTGGATTTCTATAAAATCAAGGCTCAGCTCTTCACAAAGGTCTGCACAATTTTTTACTGGTAATAAAGATCCCATGAAATTTCATCCTCACGCTAGTGAATTGGTTACGAAGAATCTATCTTTGCGAATCAGAGCTATTGTGAGATCTTCATTGTTTTTGAGCATTCATATCATTTAGCATATCAATTCTTAGATTAATTGCATATCATATCAGTTTTTCATATAGAATAGATTCATATCAATTTCATTCATCTTATTGCATAGAAAATCCAAAAATATAGATTAAATCCGCATTCATATAGTTTTCATTCTTTGCATTCAAATCCTTCATTTAGGTGTTGCATTGTCACTAGTCTCAGTCTAATTTGAGAGTGTCATACTCGCACCTACTAGAAGGTAGTAAATCACTTGGTTAGTTTAGTTTCTATTTCATTGCACGATTTGGGTTTTTGGCTAACCTCTAATGTTTTACTGAAGTGTTGTGTCTACAGCTAGGTACAAAATTCACACACACAATGGGCACTCTCTTGGACATCCTCGAGCTAGACAACATAGTAGATGCAGCTTCAAAGGCACCAAAATTAATACAAACATGAAGCCAACTATTGACTCTGGTACCAAATCTCAATTTTAGCCTGAAAACTGAGGATTACTCTTCTGGTTGTGGTGTTGATATCCCTGATCATCAGAATGTGAATGATGGTTGACCATGCTTGCAATATTTTACAAGGGATACCTCGGCTCCAGTTTTGGGTGGACTGTGCAAGGAGCCCGCGTCTTTAATCTTGATCAACTAGGGTAATCGATGCCCGCAAGGAACTGTAGACCCCTTAGACATGGAAGAGTGAACACAGTCACCTAGATTTTCTTGTGAACATCCTAATTTTTCAATGTACACATTTCGAGCATATTTTTGGTAGTAAATTTTGTTTTGTGTTTATGCCCTAAATGCTCTAATGTTTGTAAGGCTATGTTGATAAGACTAGGGCTCTTTACTTTGTTCAAAGGTTGTAGATTTAATGTACATTTTGATGAACTGTCTCCTACCCCACACATAACATCTTACATTTTATAGCCGAATATACCACATGAGATGTCTTCATGGCAATTTTTTTGACTCTAGGTTAGCTGACATGTTCGATTCTAGATACTTGTATCTTTCTGGAAGGAATGTATATTTGTAATTAGGAAAGGATATTGGGTTTTATTTATATATATATATATATATATATATATATATATATATATATATATATATATAGATATATATATATATATATATATATATATATATAGATATATATATATATATATATATATATATATATATATATATATATATATATATATATATATATATATATATATAGATATATATATATATATATATATATATATATATAGATATATATATATATATATAGATATATATATATATATATATATATATATATATATATATATATATATATATATATATATATATATATATATATATATATATATATATATATATTAGTTGGTCACCCACTTTTGCCAAAAAAAAACTATTACACTTTGAAAGTATTATTTCACTTTTATAATTCTGCTTAAGTATATAATGATTAAAAAATTAAATTATAAAAATTATTTGACTCATAAATAAAAAGACAAGGGAATAGATATATAAATATAGTTATAGTTATAGATATAGATAAATATATAAATAGAGTTGGATGAATACTATGATTATTAAATAAATTGAAAAATAAATAAGAAAAATA
>BSBK01010814.1:2500-177771 GCA_027943335.1 Chamaecyparis obtusa
GTGAATGGTTTTGGTTAGGGCTGGCTTGAATCTGGCTGGAAATAATGGCTTCTGGTTTTCTTTTGTGATTTTTCTGGATCTTGGATGGTCTGCGGTTTCAATCTTCTGTCTGGAGTTGAGAAAAGATTTTTTTGAAATTTTTGAAATTTTTTAATTTTTTTTTTCCATTGGAATTTACAGAAGACGTGACGAGCTTTTAAGATGAAACGATACGGTAGATACTCGAGATTTTTCGTATAAGTTATAGATAGCTGAGCGCGTTTATTTCGTTTTCTTGGTAGTACAGACTTTTGATATTATTGTTTTTTAGTTTGGCTCTTATGTGGAGCAATTTTCAGCCCTATTTCCTGAGTCGCCGCATCCATGAAAGCACGCGGTATTGTAAAGAGTTGCAGACATTTCTGTGTAATTAAACATGCCTCACGTGAATTCGCAACCTTTGCGCCAACGATCGCGTTTTTCACATCTCAAGAAGTTGAATAAATTTAAGAACGTTCCGTCCTTTTAAGTGTGCTTAGTTAGTTTCATTAATTGTTTGCAGCTCTATTAATTATTTGAAGCTCATTTCTGTTCTTTGATATTGGTTTTTAGTTTCATTAATTATTTGGAGCTCTATTAATTATGCTCATGAAGAGCCGGCAAGTTTGGATCGCCTGATGAGTTTGCTGATCCAGTGAATGTTATTTATGATTTTGCGTTCTGCTAGAAAATTAGTTAATGATATTTGAATCTTTTTGTTTTAAAATGCATTTACTCTTGTCAGATTAGGACGATTTGATAAGGAGGTTTGGAATCAGTTTCTGGTTAAATTATTCGGTCCAGTTTCTGGTTAAATTATTCGGTTCCGATGCTTTCTATTCTGAGATAATCTGATTCGATGCTTTTACTCGGAGACTAGAAAGAAGCATTGCTGTCAGTTAAATTTACTTCCAAGCTCGGCTTCAATTCTCGATTCTGGCGATCTGATGTGCACATTGATGGTTTTGCTATTTTTCAGGCCGACTGAGAATATTTTTGTCTGACCTTTGAGCAGATTTTTAGAGCGGAAGCATAAGTATAGGCGCGGGGAGCTTAACCGGACACATGTAATTATTGCTCCATTCGGACATGAAATTTGCGAGAACAAGTGACAGGTCTGCATATTTCTTTCTTTCTTAAAGAATAGCCGTGTGATGAAGGCTTTGTAGCGTTTTAGGCTTTATATAATGTTCTTGTATTTCTAAAAATGGTGCGAGATTTTTTGTTGACAGAAAGCGGGTGAGAGAGAGCATAATTCATAGTCTCCGCCTCACAGCAATAGATTACTACAGGCTATCAGCCTAAGGATTCTTTCGGCTACAAACTTTAGAACTTGTTCTTGAAAAAGTACAGAAATAAATTCAGTCAGCAAGCTTTAATCCTTGTTTCGAGCCTCTGCTACAAGAAGGCATCCTGGCTAGTTTACTGGACTTTTTTGTTAAAATGCAGCCATCGTCATTGCTAGGCACCGCCGCCGGGCAGGGCATGAGCAGTGTTACATCTTGTATAAGCAGCAGCAGTCCAGTAGGTTTCAAGACCAACAGCCAATGCAAATAACCAGCCACACAACAGCAACAGCAACAGCAACACAGCAGCGGCAGCAGTTCACTTCTCAATTCGAACCGGCGAATCAGCCCCAGATGGACCGATTTTATTGAACAAATGTCTCAATACCCTCCTGGTCCGATGTTGCTAGTGGAAAAGCCCCGTGGGAATACAATGGAGCCTCAGCCAACAATAACACTCAAGAACAACCAGAAATTATTCACCATGTCCGCTGCCTAACGAGACCATGCCCGGAAAATCTTCAATTTTCATCATATGATGAATCCATGTTGGCTTCCAGGCTGAGGCAGCATCAACTGGGCGGCAATAATTCTGTCAGGATTAATGAAACCAATACTTCCCCCGGTCGATCCATGGTTTTGCAGCTGAGCACAGGAGATCCAACCCATCTTCTGGCCTCGATGGCCAATTCCTCCCGAGGCACTGCGGTGATGACGAGGTCACCCAGCTCCGAGGAAGCGAAGGGGGAATGCTTCCTCTCCCTCTCAGCCTTGGCCAAGGAAAACAAGAGGACATTGAAGCAACTTTCAAGTCTGCAAATAATGTAAGCAGGCCTCATCTCTTCTTGCAAAAGCCAAATAAATCATAGGTCAGATCCTTTAAATATTAAAACTGGAAGCTTTTCAAGCAGCATAAAATTTCCCATGATAGCATAAGACATTCAGGTCAAAGTCTTGCTAGTACTGTAACACCTTGAAAGGTTTGTGCTTGATATCAAACCAAATTAAATGTCTTTGTAATGATAAATAGGCACGGGATTCGAACCCGGGAGGAATGTTCGCACCATTTGCAGGATCAACTCGACCTGTTCGACCTACAGGACCAAACTTCCATCACCAGGTGCGAAATTTATTTCAGAATTATAGAAAAGGATTTGATATTGCAAAGTAAAAATGAATTGCTCTTACAGGTTTTTATTTTTTTCCCTCCTTTGATTGTAAGTGTTTTTTTGTAAGCCTAAAAATTTGCAACAGACTTGGATTTCTGTAAATCAATTAGTATTTGACAATTTTTTTTGGGTGTGTTTTTTCCTTTAGCCCGGCCAAGTGCCAATGCAAGGATATGGTGGTATGCCTCAACATCAGCACCAACACCAGCACCCCACCTCCAAATGCAGTTGGAGCCGCACCAACTCGCCCTCGTGTAAGGGCAACGGCGAGGTCAAGCTACAGATCCTCACAGTATTGCAGAACGTGTATGATTTTACTTACTGTGCATATCTTTGGAACATAATTTTTGCACATATTTTCGATATTGGAGAGTTCATTCATGTTTACTATTGTTTTATTTCCTTTCATTTCTGTGACATATTTGTTTGCTTCTGGTTGCAGTTACGAAGAGAAAGAATAGCAGAAAGAATGAAGGCCCTGCAAGAGCTGGTTCCAAACTCCAATAAGGTTTTGTATTTTTTGGGTTTCTTTCTGGGCCTTCTGCATATTCTTCTGGCATTTGGAATTTTCTATATTAATTAAACCCTTCCTTTTCTGCTGTGCAGTCAGACAAGGCCTCGATGTTAGATGATATAATCGATTATGTAAAATTCCTTCAACTGCAAGTGAAGGTGGGTGCTTGAAACTCTGACTTGTTTATTTAATTAAGTCTTATTCGACCTCAGATGAATTCGAATTGGAAATCAAAGAAAAGTTAAGCCTTAAATTAAATTAGCGTTGTTCATGCTACTGCCACTAAACTTTGCAGAACCTAGAGCTATAAGTACGTTGACTATGCAATGTATTTTAAAAGAAAAATTAACATGTACTGGTTTGGTGGGTAATTTAACAAAAAGTGAGCTATTCCCATCCTCCCCAACACACACAAAACTTTTTCAAAAATTCCTGCCTTATTAAGCAATTATTTGCTTTTAATTTTGATGAAAAGTATTATTGTTACTTTAATTATAAATATATTTTTGGCTTGTCTTTCTGTTGTGGAATCTCAGTTGACCTTTACTCATTTCTAATCCTAGAAAACCTCTTTTATGAACTAAACCAACCTACTCCTACCAGTTGCTTTTACTGTCACCAATGAGATTCTTGGTAGAATAGCTTTCAACTGGATGCCTTTCAGCTGAATAAACTATGAGAAGCTTTTTTGAGTAGCTAACAACTTCCCCATCACACCGTCATCAACCAAGCCATTTTGTTTTTGACTTAAACCAATATAAATGCAACCGATATATTGATGGACAAATATCATGTGGTTGTTTAACCTCCTCTACTGTGCTTTATGTTTTGTTGGTCTCAGTTTATCAGCTTTCAGACAGACTAAATATTCCATCTCAGTACAAACATGTAAGAAATCTCATGAAACAAAACTTTTGACATGACAGTAAGAATCTCATGGTAGTTAACAGTTCAATTCACATGGACGAATCATTCAACCTGCTGTCCTGCAATCATCCCATTATGTTTTATTGCTCTCAGAAACATGATACAATTTGGAGTACAGCACCAATATATGCCCAACATCGATGGCACAACGTCATCCGTGCAAATCATACTGAAAAGTCCTGTACCCTTGACGGTGTATTTTGTCTATATTTGAGTTTAGAATTTCAAGACAAAGTTTGTATTCATACTATACTTTTACACCATATTTGTAGTTCATTTTTATTTTGTCGGTTCACTTAACTTAAACTTACTCCATGGCTGCAGGTATTAAGCATGAGCAGGCTAGGAGGTGCAGGAGCAGTTGCACCACTTGTAGCTGATATTCCTGCTGAGGTATTAAAATAAAAAGGCTTTTGTTCCATCCCGACACATTAAAAGGTTGATTAGATATAAACTCTTGGAAGTAGTGGAAATAAATCCTGACACGGATAGGTTTCTATCTTAAGTATTTTATTTGAGGAACAACTAACCTTCAAGGTAAGGAAAACCAGACAACACCAATACCGCACAAAAGAGTATTTTTAAATTACAATCCATTAAGCTAATGTAAGAGATTAACTAGAGTTTTTAGTGGTTTAGTTGCAATCTGCCTCAAAGCAAAGGGTTTTTTCCCCAGAAAGGACATTCTTAATTTGATACTGTTCCAAGGTCAACAAACTGGAGAGACTCTTAAAACCTGTATGCAGTGTAGAGGCTTCTGCCTTAGTTGCTCCTACGTGGGACGCTGCAACATTGCACTATTTTTGTCCTTGTTTATTCCTTGCCTGCAGAATGGTAGTCTAGGTTTTTCTTCTAGCAATTTCAACTCGCTGGTCGTCAATATACTGGTTGCTTAAGGTCTTCCTTATAATGAATAAACTAATTACATGTCTCTCATGCAGGGTTCTAACAACCCACAAGTGGGAAGGACAAACGGAAGCCAAAGCTCTTCACAAGATGGGCTGGCTTTGACAGAACGCCAAGTAGCAAAGCTAATGGAAGAAGATATGGGAACTGCCATGCAATACCTTCAGAGCAAAGGTCTATGTCTCATGCCCATATCATTAGCCAGTGCCATATCCAGCTCTGGTTCAAGGTCTCAGTCAGCTGTAACCAATCCTAATTCACTTCAAGGACTACTAGCATCCACTGCCTCAGAGAGGCAGCTTCTAGAACCTTCAAACTCAGCACTATCTGCTTCATCTATGAGCATTCAACCAGCCATCAGTTCACCAGGCAGTGGAATAACTGAAGCTGATAACAATAATGGTAAGAATGGAACAAGGAATCCCAAGGATTCAAGAGAAGCTAATTCCATTACAAAATCTAATGGATTAGGACCCAACATTTCAAAGAAAGAAGAATAGCAACAGCGCACCTCCCAAAGGAATGTGTACAATTAATTACTCAATCAAATGTTTAGTTTGCATGAAATTGTTCAAGCATAGGAGAGAATATTCACATGCTTCAACAATTTCTATCAAAATGGCCATTCTTAAAATCTGTTCTAAACTTGGGGCTATATTTTGCTTTCCTATGATCAAAAGTAAGTCTATTAAAATAAGGTACTCGCTCTATTTGGTGCCTTATTTACATAGACTTCTACATATAACAATTATGTATTGTTGACCCAAAGCCGTTTTTATTCACTAAATATGTTATATGGAAGATTATTACAAGCCATGACAAAACCCCTCCTTTGGATTGCCGTCTGAATCGCTTTGAGTACCTAGTTGATAACTTTTTTTTTTACTTTACAATTGTCTTTCTTGTTTGTTGAAATTTACGTTTGGCATGCTTAAACTTTATGTCAAGATTTTGTCAATCACTTTCTCTACTTTCAATCTCTTTCTATTTTTTCAATATCTTCTCTTTATCTTAAGAAAAAGTTCTCTGCAATCACATGCGCTTCTTGTTTTTTTAAATAAAGTATAATTTGGGTACACAATTATTAAAAATTTATTTGTATGACCTTTGAAAGATACCAAAGCATTATAAGATTTGTCATTATTATCTCATTCGACAACATTAGCCCTCTACCGAGAATATTGTCTAGTAAAAGTAAAAGCATCACAGCTAAAAGGTAGCCGCTGCATGGAAGAAAGAGCTCAAATGTTAGGAGGTCAACATTAATTCATATTCTATGCTAAGCTGAAGACTAATATCATCTAGTTTCGTTAGTTGAATATTACGAAAAGGTTGATCAATCACAAATGAACTGATTCATTTTCTATCTTAAAGTAGACCCTAAGATCACTCTCTATAATGATATAGAATTTTTTATATAGAATGTTTAATTTAAAAAATTCTTATCAACCACTAAATGAATTACATACGTGCACGTATGCTTTACATCAGATTAGAATTCAAGGCCACTCGTGCGAGGCTTTAATTATCAAAAAGCAATGTTGTAAGGTTAATATAGGTAAGTCTTACAGTCCTGGTTGCCATGATTCCTGTAACTCGAACGGACTCTCTTCTTTTATCTGTCCCTGTTATACAACGTTGGATAGGGTGGAGATTTCATGTTCACTTTTCGTTATGAATATTTTATGTCTCTGATTAAAACAGTTCATTAACACAAACCATAGATCAGCAATCTCTTAGGTTTAGCACTGCAGATATTTTGCCATTTTATTAGCATTTCCATTTACAACATCTCTATCTGAGGTTGACATATGTTGAGAATTAATGATTTAGAGTCCTTACGGTCTTTGTAATTTTATTGAGTATTGTATGTTTATTGTATTTTGATAGAAATTACTTTCTGCAATATAAATATTTGTACTTATTTATATACTGTATACTTGTTATTTTTAATTTTTTTTTAAAGCAGTATACAGTATTTAACCAACCAAATTATAAATATTTATATTTATTGACAATTCAATAACATTTATTTGTATTTCTTAAGTAATGTTTTTAGTTTGATTTATTTGTATATATTTTTCTAATGTGGAAGAACATTAAGAAATATTTGAAAAAAAGTTGTAATTAAAATAATCATAAAATTATTAGGGTTCACCACTTAGTGTGTCATTAAGTGGTGGTGTTGTTGTACCCACCAAAGTTAAAACACTCCTTGGGTCATTGTGATTGTGCTCTTGTGCCTTCATTGATCCAATATGCTCAAGGGTTTGAACCTCAACATTGTTAAATAGGGACGGGTCAATTCATAGCTTCATGTCAAAAGTGTTTCACGTGGGGCTGCAGAGCATGTCGTGCTAGTGTCATTAATCAATCATGGAATTACTTATGTCTTCACTGATCCAATGTCCTTGCAAGTTTGAGCCTCTAACTTTGTTAAATGGGGATAAGGTCCCTTATTTTTGGCCTCACTGATTCATAGCTCTAGGTCAAAAGCGTTTTATGTGGGGTTGGAGAATGTGTCGTTTGAGCACCAACGGTCACATAAAAAGTTTATTAGATACTTATTTAAAAAAATAATCATAAAATAAAAATTAATTATGAAATTGTGTTCTCATGCTATAATATTATATATATAAATTATAGTTTATGACCATCTCAAAATTATTTAATAGTTTTGTAAGACTTCAAAGAATTTTATTTATAAATCATAGACATCTATTTTAAATAACATTGTTAAATGCATTATTTCAAGTTCAAAAACTTAAAAGAAAAAATGAATAATTACAAATCATGTAATTGATATATATATGTAATGGAATGTTTGAATTCAAAAATTTTACACAAGGAAAAATAATAAACCAATGATATTATTATAGTAAGTAGATGCAGACACTCAAAAATGGGCAAGTGCTTTTAAATCAATAAAATGACTCAAAATCATCAAAATGCACTAATTCTCTTCAAAAAGGATCAATTCAAATTTAAATGGACATTTATTAAATCAAAGTTGGATAAAATCAATAAAATCAAAGGAAAAATCAAATAATGATATTAAATAATTAAATACAAGCTTAAAGAGGTGAAAAACACTATATAATTGATTTTAATCAATTAGTTGTATAGTTGTTAAATCAAAAATCAAAATGAACCTATTCCCTACATGGCTAAATTTAATTAATTAATTGAATTTAATTAATCTTAATATCTTTCAACAAAGTTGAGCAACCAATGAGAATTGAAGACAAAAAGACACAAATCACTCAAAGAGAATGAATCTCAATCACACAAACTCAACTTTGAATCTCATCCACTCAATTTTGTCTTTTTGTCCAAAGCTTTGAGACAAACATTTAAATTGTCCCCTCATTTAAAAACATTGCAAAGTTTTTAACTCAACCAATGCTAAATCATGATTACTTCACTCTACCCCCTATCATTGGGAATTTACTATAAATAAGAGGCATTTTGAGAGCAATATGATAGAAGAGAATTAGAGAGCAAAAACATTGTTATTATAGGCATTTTATGAGCATTTGATAGCAATTGAGAGCATTTAGCATTAGCATTTCAATTTATCTTTGCATAATGGATCATTGTGAGCTAGATTAAGCATTATAGCATCATAATTTCTCATTTTAGAAGTGTCACTAGTAGGGAATACAAAGCTGAGAGCTCTACTTACCACATCTAATTAGAGAACCATGAGATGTCATGGATATTAAATGCATTTCTTAGTTTAAATTTGTATTGTATTTGCTTTGATTTGTTAGTTAATAGTGTCACTAGTAGGGAATATAAAGCTAGATTAAGCATTGTAGCATCATAATTTCTCATTTTAGAAGTGTCACTAGTAGAGAATACAAAGCTGAGAGCTCTACTTACCACATCTAATTAGAGAACCATGAGATGTCATGGATATTAAATGCATTTCTTAGTTTAAATTTGTATTGTATTTGCTTTGATTTGTTAGTTAATAGTCCTAATTTCATGAAGGTGAATAGCATACACACACAAATGGCGCCCACTGTGGGGCTTTAGCCCTCATTTCTAACATTTTCATCAAATTTTTGTGTGCTTTTGTTGTCACTTTTCTGTGAATTTTTGCAAGAAACAGGTGAAATGACGCATATGAAGGATTAAATGCCGCCTATGATCACTGTTCTGACGCCTGACAGCCAGTAACTGATGCCGACAAGATAAAGTGTGATGCTTGTGAGATAAATTGATGCGCCTGAGACAGTAAAGCGACATCTAAGACTTTAGAAGTATCGCGTATTCACTATCTTTTATCGCCTGTGACACGCGTTACGATGCAATTTACAACAAACTGTCACGCCTAGCATCTCTTTACAGATGCCTAGTATCTGTTAATTGCCGCTTTAAATAGTTTATCTAATGCAATTTGCAGTACTTTTCACGCCTAGTAGATAAATTGTTATGCCTGCTACACTTTAAATGTCGTTTGTGTCATTGGAAAGTGATGCCTGCTATAGTTAAATTTACGCCTGCTAACATTCTAATCACGCATATTAGCTGGACAATGACACTTACTGTCTTTTACTTTAATTTGCTGTTAGATTAATAAATTCAGTTATCTTACTTTCTGTCTGTATTTTTTTTACTGCAGATAAGCAAACACAAAAAGGTTCAAAAGCCAGAGAGCAAGTTTAACCACGAAGGCAAAACTTTGGCTAAGAAGATCAAGAAAGAAAACTTTGCTCACATCAAATCTGTTCTTGAGGAGTCACAAGAAGAGGAAAACCAGGTATATCAAAATTATCTTAAAATTGTAGAAGCTTACAAAAATAAGTTTGTATCACTTAATTGGATATTTTCTCCTTAGTTCAAGTTTTTCTCAAAATTTGCAAATAAGGCTTAAAGATTCAATACATAAAGTTTGCTTCTTCAAATTTGATTTGGTTTCCCTCATTGTGATTGTTTGTGTTGACTAACTTGCTAGTGGAAAAACACATTTGGGAAGGAGCTATTGCCAAGGTAAGGTTGAAAAATGTCAAAAATCACTTAAAAATGCCCCTAGCTCATGCTAGCTACAAGGAGAGGTAAGCTTTAAACTAGTCAATATTTTCCCTTAGATTGTGGCATTGGTGCATTTCAAAATCTAGTAATTACAAAACAACCTCTCTTTGTTTGGAAAGTTTAGCATTTAGGCCTATGCTCTTCACTTCTTCTAGTGAATCAAAATGCCAAAGGTGTTGAACTTTTTGATTAATAAGAAAGGTTGAGGAATCAAACACATAAAATCAAAGCCCCTTGTTTGTGGAAGAGAGTAGAAATACTCAAATCCCTATAGTTAGTGGGTGAAAGAAATTGAACATTGCTTATTGTGTTTGGGACATCAAGGAAAAGTTAGGGAGATGCTTTTCACCTTTTGGTGAATTAAATTCCCAAAAACTTGTTCTTAACTCCATTTCCTTGCTTTACATGAACATGCTAGAACATTAGTGGGCCTGCCTTCCGAGAAATTGCCTTAACAAGGCCGGTGAGAGGGAACGACCCAAGTGGGAGACAATCTCTTTTTCCGTGATAATATCCAACCCACTATAATAAAAATACACTTTTCCTTAAAAGGGAAGTGGCTAGATTATGTGCAAGTTTCTTCACTTCCTCTAGTAGTCCTTTCGGGGATTGCGCCAAATCGTGCTTTTGTGCATGTGGGAAGCCCGCAAGTGGGAAAAATAACTTGGCATGGTTTAGAATGGATTATTAATTAAATCCTTGATAAATTAGCAAGCTACCTTATAGAGCCAAACAATGTTAAAATCCAAATTTGACTATAAGTAGACTGTGTGGAATACTTTCTTGTTCAATACTTGTGAAAACGACTAAGAACATACACTTTAGTGTGGTTTTAGGGACATGATTAAAATTTGATGTGTGTGTGTTGTGATTGTGTTCCATTTTCAAACAAGAAAATTCCATAAAACTGATCTTGCAATTTTTAAAATCTAAAATTCACAACTTGGTTAGCAAAGTGCTGCTTGTGCACAGAGAAATACCATGTGTCAGCAGTAAAGTTACGCCTGTGACTGTTAAAGAAATGCCTATCAACAACAAAATCACGTCTGAAATATATTAAGTGACACCTGTAAAAACTGGAAAAATGCTTATCAATAGTAAAGTGCCGCCTGCATACCTGCAGTGTGCTGCCTAAATCAACTCCAGTCGACGCGTATCACTCTTTAAGTCACACCTACACGCCGGTAAATAACGTCCATAAATAAAAAAGGGCAAATAGTGAGCATTTCTCGAGGGTGTCAAAATTTTTTGGTTTTAGATTTGGATACCCGTTTGGCTGTTTTATTTGGTCCAGTATCCTGCCGGGTCAAAATTCCTGGTTTCGAGCAATTTTGAAAAAATCACAAGGATTCAACCATAAACAAGTAAGATCAAGTCTATTTTCAAATGGTTTATGTTCATGCCTGCTTTTACTCGATCATATTACGTAAAGCAAACCTTGCAAGTAGACGAGACTTATTTGAGGCAAGAGCTTCCTTATCTAGGTGATACTTCTACCACCTTAAGAGTACCCCAACAATCACCCCAAGAATCACCCGTTCAAGAAGCGGAAACCAACATGATGTACTACGGTGGCCTGGGTAATAACAACAATAGTGGCATCGATCCAAACAATCAAGGTGATGCCAATAATGGTGGTATGGACCCAAACAATCAGGGTAACACCAATAATGGAGGAATAGACTCAAACACTCAAGGAATTGATAACACTAACCCTAAGGCTAATGGTGAACCAACTTCCGAAGATGCCATTGATGAAAGGGTTAGTGAGGCTATGCAAAGTCCTTATTTCTTGAAACTTATGGAGAAAGCCATGGAAAGAGACAAATAAAAGCACTTTATGGATCTAGCTCGAAAGGGACTTAAACTCCCTTGTGATTATGATGTTAATCAACTTAGACTACTTGAAGTTGAAGAGAGCCCGCTTGATGTAATGAATAAGCAATTTAAGTTATTTTAGATGCAATTGGACACGATAAAACAAAGTGGGGCTCCAAAGCCTTTTTATATAGAAGCATTATGTCAATTTCCATTTGACAAGAGTCTTGTCATGGTACCCTTCCCTATCAATGTAGTATTTCCCAAGTATGATAAGTACGAAGGAACATCGGATCCTCAAGATCACCTACGGGAATTTTTTGCATTGAGCTTGGAGTTCATGCATGACACCACTTATTTAATGAGACTATTCCCAAGAAGCTTAGGAGGTATGGCCATGGAGTGGTTTTCAAAATTACCATCTGACATTAAAACCTTTGAAGAGCTAGCTTCAAAATTTGTGGTGCATTACTCATACAACATCAAACACAAAGTCACAATGATAACTTTATGTAATACCAAACAAAAGGATGGAGAAGGATTCCTCATTTTTCTACAAAGATGGAGGACGGTATTTGCTAGGTATCCTAGGAGTGTACTCGAAAAAGAGATGGATATCTTCATCAATAGCTTGAGCAATGAGATGAATTACCGGTTGAGAATGCAATGTCCCAAGACCTTCCAAGACCTTATTGAGAACATAGTAACCACGAAAGAGGTATTAGTCAAGAGTGGAGAGTTAAAACTTTACAAAGACAATAAGAACTACAATAATAATACCTCCAATAACAACCAGAATAAGAACTTTTCTAATAACTATAATCGGTATGGGTTGAAGAAAAATAATAAGGGAGTGGTCAATGATGGTGTTGTCGATTCTAGTAATGTAAAAGTGACTCTCTTTGCTCTTACAAGAACACCTAATCAAGTGAACAATGCAAATTAGGCTCCCAAAGTGCCTTACAACAACAATAACAATAGTGGCAATACTGGGAATAATCAAGGAGGTAACAAATTTACCAAATTTTTGGTACCAACACCCAAAAGGAACTTCACACCTTTGGGTGAGCCTCTCAAGAAAGCCTTGAGGACTCTCATTGCCAGCAAGATCATCACTTTACCTAGCATTCAACCCTACGAGCCACAGAATAAACCCAGCTGGTGGAGTGAAAATAGTCATTGTGAATATCATAGAATTCGAGGCCATCAAACCAATGAGTGCTTACAGCTGAAGAACGTGGTGCAAGACTTGATTGATAATGGTATAATCACCATTGAAGGACCTCAAGGTAACGAAGATCATACATCATTTAAACAACCTTTTTATAATCATGACAAAGGTGAGTCATCCAATGGGAATAAACAAAGCAACAACAATATCAATTTTGTGCCTCATTATGACAAAGTCATCAATACTTTATCTAGTCATGAACATATTGTCAATACCATTGTGATCAAAGAACAACCCCAAAAAGAAACGTCTAATGTTATCACTAGGGGGCAGAATTCAAGGATTACCCTACAAGGGGTTGGTCCTAAACCTGTTGGTCCTCCGCAATCCAACATTTTGGCAAAGCAATTGGCTACAAAAGAAAAACCATATAGTTTGGTGGATCAACTACAAAAGACTCCAGCACAAATATCCATCTTGGAGTTATTAAAGTTATCGCCAAATCATAAAGAGATACTAGAGAAGGCATTAGTGGAAACTAATGTTCCTACTAACTTTGATGAAGAGAAGTTTCAGAATATGGTAGGACATCTCATTGTGCCTCATTGTCTTTCATTTTCAGACCATGATGACATGTCCATTACCCATCTCCAAAATCTGCCATTGCATATAGAGGTCTTGATTGAAAGACATATGGTCAAGAGAGCTCTCATAGATGGGGGAGCTGGTCTTAACATTTGCACATTGAGTCTTTTCAAATCCCTAGGATTATCCGAGTCATGCATTGATCCTACACAAAGAATTACCATAAAGGCCTATGATGAAGCGAAAAGAGACTCAAAAGGCATAATTATATTGCCCATTCAAGTGGGACCAATTAAGGACACACAATGCCAAGTCTTGGATATGAAACTAACTTATAATATCTTATTGGGGAGACTGTGGATCCATGAGATGCAAGCAGTTCCATCCATGTATCATCAATGCATAAAATTTCAGTACATAGGGGAGGAAATCACGGTTGGAGGAGATTCAAATCCTTTCCAATATTGTAATGCACTAAAGCCTCTCCATGAGTTATTTATTCCACATAACTGAGAAGGGATTATCCAAAGGGCTACCATTAAAGATATTAAAGTGGATGATCAAAAGTTAACACTAAGTGCTACTTCTACTTCAAGTCCTCCTCGAACTAACTCAACTACATCAACTAAAGGAAAGGAGAAAGTGAGTTATGAGGGCCCAACTTCAAATGAAAATTCAGAGGAAACATCTATACCAAAGACAAAATTTTTAAAACCCACCAAAGAAGAGAAAGATAAAGCCAAAGAGAACCACTACAAAAAAATGAGTGAGATAATGCATGCATTTGAAAAATAATGTAAAATTAGTTCCAAGGGAGTAGGGGAATATTTTGTTTCCTTATTCAACTTACCCACATCTCCAAGAACACATGGAAAATCATCCAAAGAACACCTTCCTCATAAATATAACTTTGATTTTGTAAGAGAAAGTGACAAGGCAACATTTGACAAAGAGGAAGAAGTTCTCCAATGGTTATATCAAGATGAAGATGATACCTCAAATACTCTCATGGAGAGAATTCATCATATTAATATTCAAACCGATCAATATGGCAAAGGATTCAAAATAATGCAAAAAATGGGGTACAAGGGAAGAGGACCCTTAGGCAAAAGAAATAGAGGCTTGCTAGAGCCTATTGAACCCTCTTGGAGGTCAAAAGAAGAAAGGTCAAGGGTAGGCTACCATCACAAAGGAGAAAGCTCCAGCCCCATGCATGATTCATATCCTCAAGTAAACATGGTGGAATCCGATGTGGATAGTGATGATTCCCAGAATTATGAATGGGATACTTTATCTGATGAATCATGCCATGATAAAGAAATTGTCACCATACATGCTTATGCTAATATTCCAAGGCAAAAAACTCCAAGACACGAAGATCCCATCATACAAGAAGTCAATATAGGACAAGCACCTGTCAATCGACCATGGATAGAGGAATTTTGGGGACCCTTGAAGGAAGATGATTCGAATGTTAGGATTAATCTACGTGTTGTATTTCTCATGCTATTTCCTGTAGAAGTCCTTGAGGACTCAAGTGAAGCTCAGACTTTGATCCTTCTTCCATGGACCATCTCAAGGAAGCTCACGTCATAGACCTTAATGATACAATGTACGAACCATCCAATGAGGTCATGTCCATAATTCCAATTGATGGCACTTTGCCAAATGAATCCCTATCCTTGATGCACCCTGATCTTATTGATTGGGACCTAAACGAGCCAAGTGACTTACTCTATTTCCCAAATGACCAAGAAATGAACCAATACCTTAACGCAGTTGAGCCCTCTTTCACCAATGAATTTGAACCGAACATGATGAGAGCAGCGGGGGTCCAATCTCTTAATCCAAAGAAAAAAATGAAAAAAATAAAAGAATGAAAAGTTCTGGTGATGAAAACCACTATGTGGTAACACTAGAGCCAAAAAAAGTAAAGATAAAGGATGTTTCGTATGGTGAAAACCCAACTGTGGCACCAAAGGAAGAGAGATTGGATACCCTACCTGAACATGAGGAAGAAAGGTCACCGATTCTCATAGAGCCAACAAAAAAGGTCAACATTGGAACAAAATTGGATCCTAAGTTCATACACCTAGCAGCATCACTTACACCTTTAGAAAGAAAGGATTTTATCAAAAAATTTCAAGAAAAACAAGTGAACTTTGCATGGTCCTATGCAGACATGCCAAGATTGGATCCCAACTTCATTATGCACCATTTAAATGTTAAACCAAGGGTTAATCCTGTCAAGCAGAAGTTGCGAAAGATGCACCCACATGTAGCTCTCCTAGTAAAATCTGAATTGGAAAAGTTGTTAAAGGTAGGATTCATAAGAGCAATTGCATATGCCGAATGGATATCCAATATTATACCAATCACCAAGCATGACAAGTCTATTTGTGTATGCATGGATTTTAGAGACTTGAATCTTGCATGCCCTAAAGATGACTTCCCACTTCCAAGCATAGATGCGATAGTGGACTTGACAGTGGGTTACTCCATGTACTCATTAATGGATGGTTTTAGCAGCTACAATCAAATAAAAATTGCACCCGAAGACCAAGAGAAGACAACCTTTACATGCCCTTGGGGTCCCTTTTGTTGGAACGTAATGCCCTTTGGCCTTAAAAATGCTGGAGCCACATACCAAAGGGCAATGACAACTATCTTCCATGGTATGATGCACACCTTTCTAGAGGATTACATGGATGACATATTGGAAAAGTCACACAAAAGATAAGATCACCTACAAATTCTGGAAAAGATATTCACAAGATTGGAACAATTCAAAGTGAGACTTAATCCAAAAAAATGTGCTTTTGGAGTTCAATCCGGCAAATTACTAGGCTATATAGTTTCAGCAAAAGGGATTGAAGTAGATCCGAAAAAGGTCCAAGCTATAATGGATATGGAGATTCCAAAGAACATAAGTCAAATGAGGTCCCTCCAAGGCAAGATTCAATCAACAAGGAGATATATCTCTCAACTGGCGGGAAAATGTCATTTATTCACAAGGTTGCTATACAAAGACACTATTTTCATGTGGGATGAAGAATGCGACAAAGCCTTCACCTTGTTGAAGACTTATCTAATAAATCCACCAATCCTAATGCCACCAATCAAGGGAAAACCATTTCTACTGTACATATCTGCCACCGAGAGGTCTCTAGGAGTTCTTTTGGTGCAAGAAGATGACCAACGAATAGAAAGAGGAATTTACTATTTGAGTAGAACTTTGATCAAGTATGAACTCAATTACACATTCATGGAAAGAGCTTGTTTGGTAGTTGTCTTTGCATCACAAAAATTGAGGAATTATATGTTTATGCACAAGGTGAAACTTATTGCAAAAAATGATCCTTTAAAATACTTGCTAAGAAAAAATGCCTTAACGGGTAGGATAGAAAAATGGGTCATGATATTAAGTGAGTTTGACATTGAGTATGTGGATAGGAAATCCATAAAAGGACAAGTGATAGTAGATCACTTAGTAGAAAACCCATTGATTTATACACAAACCATTCAAGTGGAGTTTCTGGATTCAACAATTGTCAACATAGAGGCCAAGACATGGAAGTTGTGCTTCGATGACTCATATACCCAAGGAGGTTCCGGGGCTGACATACTATTGATTACCCCTCAAGGGTACACTATTCCCAAGTCTTATAAGATTTTGTTCCCATGCACAAACAACATAGAAGAATATGAGGCTTTAGTCATTGGCATTAAGATGGCTTTAGAATGGAACATCATTGAATTACAAGTGTATGGAGACTCTCAATTGATAATCAATCAGATCAATGATGAATACAATACCAAAGATGAAAAACTCATGCCATACAAGACTATGATAGATGCTTGGAAAAAGTACTTTGCTTTGATAACCTTTGAACAAATTCCAAGAGAGAAAAATAGAGCAGCTGATGCAATAGCGACCTTGGCTTCCTTACTTCAAAAACCAGATCAAAATGAGAAGTACAAATTCTTGGTGGAAGAGTTGGCAAACCCAACATTTGACCTTCTCGACACCCAAATTGTTGCCCTACTCAATGGACATGACTCACCCTGGTACGACCCTATCTATACTTATCTCAAAGACCAAGTGCTACCTATAGACCAATCTCTAGCCCAAAAATGAAATTTCATCTGACAATCAGTCCGTTACATAATCCTTTTTGAAACATTGTATCGTAAGGGTCTTGACGGGACGTTACTTAGATGTCTAGAGGAAGAGGAGTCTAAGTTAGCTTTAAGTGAGGTTTACGAGGGCATTTGTGGGTCACATTCAAGCAGATTAAACCTAGCCAATAAGATCCTTCATATGGGGTACTTCTGGAAAACCTTAGAGAAAGATGCTTGTCATTTTGTCAAAATATGCAGCAAATGTCAATACCATGGCGACATGATACATGTGCCGGCACAAGAATTGCACCCATTTGTTACACCATGGCCATTCTATCAATGGGGATTTGACTTGATTGGAGTAATATATCCACCATATTCCAATGGGCACAAGTACATCATCACTACTACATAATATTTTACAAAGTGGGTAGAAGCCGTTCCTTTGATCACGACTACGGGCAAATAGATCTCCATGTTCATACTCAATCACATCATTTGCAGATATGGTATCCCTCATGCCATAATCATAGACAATGGAAAAAAATTCAAAAACAAAGATGTAGATGAACTTTGTGGCACATTCCATATTACTCATCACTCTTCATCCATTTATTATCCTCAAGGAAATGGACAAGCCGAAGCTACAAATAAGAACATTTTGAAAATCTTGAAGAGATCGGTGAATAAGTTAGGAAGAGATTGGCATGTGCAAATTAACCCGGCATTATGGGCCTATAGAACTAGCATTCAGACACTTACAGGAGCTACACCATTTTCACTAGTCTATGGGGCCGAAGCTGTTTTACCATTGGAGGTTGAAATCCCATCTTTGTGAGTGTCATTGCAAGGGTTGATAACAGATGAAGACTATAGAATTGCCTGACTTCAACAATTAGAGTTGTTAGAAGAACACCAAACGCAGGCCTATGAACACTTGAAAGTCTATCAGAATAGGATCTCAAGAAACTACAAGCATATCAAACCAAGAGTCTTTCAAGTAGGTGACCTAGTACTAAGAGAAAATCCCAAAAATCAAGCTGAAAAAGAGAAGGGTAAATGGGAGGCGAATTGGCTTGGTCCATTCATCATTGTTTCTTCATTTGGAACGGGAACCTATAAATTAGTAGATTGTGATGGAGAAGAGCTACAAGAACCTATCAATAGCATTAATCTAAAGAGGTTCTATACATAAGGTAGATGAAAGAGTATAAAGAGTATTAGATGAGGAGCATCATATTTATTGTACATAGTCAAAAGAGATCTTGAAAATACAAAAAAATTGAAAAAAATAAAAATACAAAAAAAATTGAAAAAGAAGAAAAAAAAGGAAAAAAAATTGAAAAAGAAAAAGTGCCTTGGTGAAAACCTAGCAATAGGTGCCTTAGTAGCAAAAAAAAAGAAAAAGACCCAAATGGTGAAAACTTGGCAATCAAGTGCCTTTTGTTCCCTTAAGTCATTTCCTAGTTGCATGTGTACATATTGCATTCCCAACATCTCACTTGTACATCTTCATTGCATATGTCATTTGTGCATAGTCATAATAAAACCCGTCAACTGCATTCTTGCATTACCTATTTTTCCCTAAGTTTGTCGCACGATCACATTTATCACTTGGGGGTAGGAAATGATTGAATTTTTGGTACAAGCGGATTCAATTAGTGCTATATTCAGTCATATCAGAGAGAGGATTATCAGAGCTTCAGAAGAGAGAGAGATTTTCGTTGAACCTTTGATGGCTATCATTGTTCACACCTAAGTATTCCAATCCCACAACTTGATCCTTGAGCCTTCATTGACTTTATTATTTAGGATTAAAAATTGACAACACTTTAAAAGATCAGAATGTTTAGAAATTCTACTTGAAAATCTTGATACATTGCAAAACACTTGAAGCTTTCTTTTGATGGTCTTTATTGAAATGACTTTTATCACATCTCTTTAGCTAATCGATGATGTTTCGACTAGATTGGCAATGATAGAGACATGATATTTTCTTGCCTTTGAGTGACTGTTTTGAGGAAGATCCATCAACTTATATGAATTCATCTAAAGACATGGTCACCAAAGAACCATCGAGGACTATCATATAGGATGAAGAATTGACCTTTGCTTGTTTACACAAATGGATACCTTGGCTATTTAGATCTTCCATATCTTAATACCAAAATCCACTTGCAACATTGAATCCGTTGAAACCGGTATTCATATTCCCATAGTTGGTCTTTCAACTAGTGAGGGTTGTACTAGTCTCCAAAAGAGGTGTTACCAAAAGTGATAAAAAGAGGTATTCATATCATCATGATGTGGTCAGTGATGATTGTACTCTCTTTAATGGTCCTACAATGCTCAATGATGAAAATATTTTCCTATGGAATTTGTTTGCTAAAAAAACTAGTGACACTTCGTTGCATTGCATTGCATTTTCATGTTAGATTAAGTGCATGTTTGTAGTTATTTTTCCAAGGGAAAAGGGGTTCAGTTAATCAGCTTGAGTAAAACAATAAAAAGGGGGTTCAATTAAATGTTTCATTCTTGATTCAAATCAATCATGTTGTGAAATAATCTTTTGCATTCATCCATAACATTAATCATTATTCATTATCCATATATCAGAGAAAAGAAAAGAAACAAGATTCATTCATCATACATCATTTGCACACATCTAGTTAAGAATAGAATTGCATGCATCGAAAAAATAAAAAACATAGGGGCATTCATTTACATATTTCCATTAAAGCTTTGCATCCATACATTGAAAAATAGAAAAAATATATCAAAATTCATAACATCATTGTATTCATCTATCTATATCATAAATAAGATACATTGCATTCATTCATAGCATAATCAAAGTAAATGCATCATAAAACATCATATCTCTGCATATAAAGATGATCTCACATGTACACATCAAAAGAGTCAAGAAAAGTATATCATCATATAAATGTTCATAATATCAATGAGCCATCAAATCAGTACATCAAGATACAATGTCATCAACAAAGTGATACATCAAATGTTCCAATCAATAAACATGAAACATGATACATCAGCATGAGGAAGACAATAGTCATCAACAATCATAATCCCATAGCAGCACCCGATCCATCCTCAACACCTAATCCATCTGGACCCCTGTCATCCTGTCTATCCTGTGAAGGAGGAGCCTAAGAAGTGCTAGCCATACTCGGTCTCTGAGTCACATAAGTCATAAACTACTGCATCAAAGTAGCCACCTGGTTTAATATGCCCACAACAGTAGATACATCTGTCCTTAATGACTGAACATCCCATGATAGGCTATCAATACTAGGAGCTGCCTGAGATGACTGACCCATATCCTGTGCTCTAGGAACCTATGGAGGCACCTGTTGTACCAAAATCTGATCCTGCTGTACCTGATCCTGATCTTGCTACGCTAAAGCAACTCGCTATAACTGAACCAAAGGATCCAAACCACCAAGAATCTATCTAGAAGCCTCAACATGAGCTTGTCTCTGAGCCCTTTACTGTCTATGCCGTCTCTACTGTCTATCACTTGTTGCTACTCTAGGACATACAATCTCAACTCCATGATCATCTCTACCTCTATCCCTAGCATGTCCACCTCTCACCCATGGTCCATCTCATCCTCGACCAATGACCTAAGGAGCTCTCTGTCCTTGCTAACCCCATTGTCTCTAATGTCTCCTCCTACCACCACCACTATCCCCATCATCATCACCTCCGTCATCCTCTGATCTCTCATCATGTCCAGGGATAGGCTCTGCTGGATCTATAAAATGAAGAAATCTGTTTCGAGCCCACCAATCTTGATACTCATGTGACATACCAGCATCAGCAACACCTCCAAGCATATCCCTTCTACAGTACACCAAATGAGAAATATGATCACAGGCAAACTGATAATCAATTTGAGCACCCCACAAAGATCGCTCTGCCTGGACTCTAGCATATAGTGTTGTACCCTGGGGCATATCCTGCACTCTACCATACTATTTGGAGACTCGACCAAAGCAAAATTTCTCAATAACAGTAGTAGCTCTACCAATCATCCATCGAGGAGAAAACATATATGGGAGCTCATCATCATCCTCCCTCCATCTCTCGCAACCTATATATGGATGCCACTGAACCTGATCAAGATCATCAATCTGACAGCACCAATACTCAAGTTTTCCCAGATGATGTTGGACAACCATGCCACCATATAGAAAGCAATAAGGAGAAACTCACTGTCGAATCCTGTTTGATACTGGCCTAGTAATGGGAAGATGCTCCCATATCCATAGCTGCAAAATCATAGCACCTACCGATAAAGAAGCACTCTCTCTGTATACAACCTCATGCAAATCATGATAAAGATGAGTGAGAACACATGAGCCCCAATCAAACCTTCAAGGTTGTGCAAGCAAGTCCTCAAGTATCCTACCCCATCTAACTGAGAAGCCATGACCTTGCCGGTCGGGAAGTAGTAATCCACTGATCAAAGCACCTAATACTGATGGCAATGTGGGGAACGAAGCAAACTATGCCCACATGATTATGTCATCATCAATAGTGTTGTCTCCAAACACTCATTTGCAGACTGTACTATCATAAACAAAATCATAATATACCATCTCACCATGACAAGGAATGCATAAAAATATGTACATGTCCTCCAGAGTAATGGCCATCTCTCCAAAAGGAAGATGGAAGGTATTGTGGTCAGAGTGCCAATGCTCTGCCACAATGGTAAGTAGACCATAGTTCAGCTAGAACCATGGGATGTCAAGTAGTAAGCTAAGTCCACATAACTCAATCACTCAAAACTTTGCAGGAGTCAAAGTTTGACCTAACTCAATAACCCATGAAGCTATAATCCATATATACAACTTACGAAAATGTGCATGTTTGGCAAAATCAAGAGAATTATATCAGTTTTCTATATCAAGTGAATCATTTTAAGTCAATCAGTTCTATCAGAATCAAAGTATCAAGCAATCAAACCCAATACCATTTGTTTGTGTCTCTATGTCTTGAGAATGAATTATCAGTCCTACCTATCAGAATCCTACTTATCAATTTTTCTATCCTATAAGATTGACAAATCACATTCATTGGTACCATTATCTTGATATCCTAATCAATTATTTTGTTAAACTACAACAAACCTAGCCATCTGGGAAATCAATCAATCAGTCAGACTTATCAAATTTTTATCAGAAAATCAAGTTGGAAATTTCAAAATTTTCAAATATCCTACAGGCGTCATTTTCCTATTACCATACGACATTTTACCTTACGCGGTGCAGAAAAGGTATCACGCAGTACTTTATCATTAGTATGCGTGACTTAACATTTCAAGCGACATTTTATAACGCTAGGTGGCATTTTAAGGAGCCTACGTGACATTTTAAAGTTAGGGTTTTATAGGCGTGAAAACAAATAGAAATTGGCAAGACAACCCTATTGCTATGTGGCAACATATCAATAACAGGTGACAGTTAATGATTTCTAAGCGACACTTTACTATGCAGAGGCGTGAGTAAAAAGTGTGGATGCGGCATTTAAACTATCCTAAGCGGCATTTTGTAAAATTTAAACTATGACATCAAGGAAAAATTGCAATAAATGCAAAAAAGAGCAATAAATGCACAAGGAAGGTTAAAAATGACTCACTGGAGGTCCATAGTCCAATGGCCTCTGATAGTGACGACCTCTCTTGAACTGGTGCTCATGAATCGAGACAACCATCGTGAAAATCAATGAAGGATCAGAGCAAAATCTCAATAGTCAAAAGTGAAAATGAATAGTAAATCTAGGTTTTTCAACCTATTTAAGCTAATTTTGACCTAATTTAGAGGTAAATTTTGACCTATTGACCTAATATCAACTTAGTAATCAAACTGGGGCGTTATTTGAAATCAACATATCATCAATGTTTTTCAGAAATGAAAACATATTAAATGGATCAATCAGTTAAGCAATTTCATCACATTTTTCAAATCAAGAAATCAATATGTTTCATTTCTGAGGGGGCATCAGAGTATCAAATTGGCATCAAAACATCAGTGAATCAGGGGCATCAAAATTTTTGAACTATTATCAATGGGGCACATATCATTTTATCAAATCAGATTAGAGGCATATCATATCAAATAGCAATCAATCTCATATCATTTTATCAAATCAAATAAGTGGCATATCAGTATCAGTAAACTAAGACCTAAAAAGCGATCAAGACCTAAAAGTTTCTTTGAATCAATGTTCTTCGTACATCAATTCAAAGAGGGGCATTTGTAGACACTCAAAAATGGGCAAGTGCTTTTAAATCAATAAAATGGTTCAAAATCTTCAAAATGCGCTAATTCTCTTCAAAAAGGATCAATTCAAATTTAAATGGACATTTATTAAATCAAAGTTGGATAAAATCAATAAAATCAAAGGAAAAATCAAATAATGATATTAAATAATTAAATACAAGCTTAAAGGGGTGAAAAACACTATATAATTGATTTTACTCAATTAGTTGTAGAGTTGTTAAATCAAAAATCAAAATGAACCTATTCCCTACATGGCTAAATTTAATTAATTAATTGAATTTAATTAATCCTAATATTTTTCAACAAAGTTGAGCAACCAATAAGAATTGAGGACAAAAAGACACAAATCACTCAAAGAGAATGAATCTCAATCACACAAACTCAACTTTGAATCTCATCCACTCAATTTTGTCCTTTTGTCCAAATCTTTGAGACAAACATTTAAATTGTCCCCCCATTTAAAAACATTTCAAAGTTTTTGACTCAACCAAGGCTAAATCATGAATACTTCAATCTACCCCCTACCCTTGGGAATTTACTATAAATAAGAGGCATTTTGAGAGCAATATGATAGAAGAGAATTAGAGAGCAAAAACATTGTTATTATAGGCATTTTATGAGCATTTGATAGCAATTGAGAGCATTTAGCATTAGCATTTCAATTTATCTTTGCATAATGGATCATTGTGAGCTAGATTAAGCATTGTAGCATCATAATTTCTCATTTTAGAAGTGTCACTAGTAGGGAATACAAAGTTGAGAGCTCTACTTACCACATCTAGTTAGAGAACCATGAGATGTCATGGATATTAAATGCATTTCTTAGTTTAAATTTGTATTGTATTTGCTTTGATTTGTTAGTTGATAGTCCTAATTTCATGAAGGTGAATAGCATACACACACAACAAAAAATGTTTTTATAAAGCATTACAATACAAAACAAAATATGACAAGTTCTATTTAAATGTTACAATTGATTATAATGCTTTGCACAATTTGGAAACAAATTGTGATCACAATATCTTTGAGAAAATGAAGATAGTACACATAGAACTTGATTCAGACTCAAATCAAATCATATTTGTCACCTTAGTTGTGGAAATAGATGATGCTAATATTATAGATCATACAACCTCAATGGCTTCAAAACAACCTAACATATAGAGAGCAATGGAATTAATCCATATTTGGGTCAGTAATTTGAATATAGTTCCACCTAGATTAATAGGTTGACCTACAATTGGCCTATTAATGAGTATATAACATGAGGTTTAGTTGGTATTACATTTCCAAGATTATTTTCGAATGGTAAATGTGATTGGTTTGAACCACAATAAAGATAAGTAGACCTACATGAGTATGGCAAGCTTCTGCTACACTATAGGGATCATTATTTTTGGAAAACACCCAAGGTTTCAATATTAAATGATGAATATAATAATGAGACATTGTGCACACAAAATTCAACAATAGAATTCACAAAAAGAAACCTTTAATAGTTTCCTATTACCATAAATCAAGTAATGCGACTCAAAACAACATTGAGAGGTACTAAATAATATTGGACACAATGGTGAGAAAAATTATCTAACATGCTCCATCAACTTGGAACACTAACAACATTCTTTACACTAAGTGCAGTTGATTTGTATTGGCCAAAGTTGCATGCATTAATGCCAAGAAAAATATCAAGAACTCCCCACAAAGATCATACTTGGAAAAAAATAGAATGTTATAATATCCTCATATAGTTGTCCACTAGATGCACTTAAGACATTTAATTTTTAGAAAGGAAATACTAGAGGAAGATTTAAATGTTAAAGGCTATTATGCTATGAATGAAAACATAGGTGATCACCACATGTCCATGGTTTCTTATGGATATATGGAGTACCAAATATGGATAATATTGGTTGGTCTAATAAATAAGAAATAAAGATAGCTAAAATTTATTTTCATTATATTGTTCACACATGGAATCCAAGAGAAGATATTCATCAATGACATATAAGAATATAATTACAATCTAATTATTACATTTATGCACTCAAATATAAATTTAAATGCATTTTGAACCTATTAGGACCGTCAAATTTTGTTCCATTCTGGTCATAGCTGCAAGACTGTTTGTCTAATAGAGCCTTGGCAATAAGGAAAATTGACTAAGTCTTTAATCTCGTGTCTGCTTTGGTTCACCATGTTTTGTAATTTATTCATATTTTCTACATAACCATCTTCAGATTGGTCATTTTTAGAGGATTATATTTTATAATCTACTAATTTTTAAGAAGAGCCAATCATTGCCCTGTATAATCAGTATTCCAAAGCACTAGTTTGCAAATTTTTAAGGTCCCAGGATATTTTTACCAACTCTATAAGAAATACAATTTTTATTTGTTGCCAAATTTCCTCCCCCCAATTTAGAAATTTGTCAATTCCTTTTCTTTTATGAGCTTAAATGATGTTATTCAAGCCTTTTCTCAAGCTAGTCAATTTTTTTGGTTGCTTCCTGAACATCTATTGGAACCTGATACACCACTTGAAACCATAAAAAGAAAGAAAAGAAAATAATGTGCAAGTTTGAAATGGAAGTGATGAAATTTTCAATTTCCAAATCAAATTTTGGAGCCCACGGTCAGTTCTGGGAGAGTTGTTGGAACCAAATGGGGAAAGTGGAACTAGCGAACATTGAAGAAAAAAGAGTTCATATCTTGCGAAAAGAAGGCAGAGCCCACATTCGGTTCTGGAACTGTCATCAAAGTCCAACAAGGGGGGTGGAACTAATGGGTAGTTGAAGAAGATAGAGATAAGTTTAGTTCCAAAATAGGTGTTGGAGCCCGACAACCTAATTAGAACCAAGCATTGGCATAAAAAGGAAGTCACTTATGTAAAGTGGGTTAAAAGAATTGTTGTAAGAAATTCTCTATATGGTTCAAGAACTCTTGGCGGGCCCCATTGAAATTTTGGGAACTCTTGTTGGAACTCGATAGTAAGGTTGAAACTTCAAAGGTACATATGAAATCAAAAGGCAATAGTGGATTACGATGGGACAAGTCATTCATTTTTTTAAAGTACCTTTAAAGTACAATGTGAGAATAATAGAGATTTATTTAAAGTATGATATGTGTTGACACTATTTGATTTCTTTTGTAAGGCTTGAGTATTCAAGAAATATATGTGAGCTTATTATGGTTGATTAATATTAGACTTTGTTCCAATGAGTTAAGGCACTAGTCTACATTCCTTTAAGTGTTAGTAACCACAAAATCAAATCAACATTTTATTCATGTTAATGTGTTTTCTTCCTTTTAGGATAAATATAGTTGTATTCTCAAAAATTTAATGCAAAGGTGATATATCAAAATAGAGCCAATTCAAATACATATAAACCACATGTTTTGGTTGTTTAGTTTGAGAAACTATCTACTAATAGAAATATTTACTAACAAAGTGTTAAAGTTTCATCTAAAAGTTGCTAGGTTGACCTATCTGAGTTTTGTAGAGCCCAAAGTAAAGGACCTGTAATCCTTGTTGCTAATGATCCTCAAGTAGTTGGCCATCCGTCTGAGGTAACTAATAATATGTGAAATAAAAATCCTTAATTTTTCCTTAGATATCAGTTGGAAACACCAACAAAACCTACATTTTCTATTCTCTTTCACAAATCTTCATTTTTGAGTGATATATAGCTAACATTCAAATTTCATATAGTAGACATTTTAGAATTTTGATCAACATCCATGTCTCAAAAATACAAGACAACTTGTTGAGATAGATATTGATTAAAATTATGAAGAAGTCCTAAACATTGTACAAAGAGATACAATGTGTAAAGAGGGTGCACGCTTAAGAAAAAAAAGGGAAGAATATTTTGCAGGTAATCTCTTTACAAGCACTAATCTTAATATATAGATTAAATATGTTAGAAAAAATGCTTAATAATATAATCATATTAAATTTTAGGTACAATGCCCTATGGGATTTAAATTTGAATGGATCAAAATTATATGAAGACATAGAAAATAGTAAAAAAATTGAGCCAACAAGAAATGACAAGAGGGCCAGTCCACACAATCGATATATAGTCCAATTATGAAGAGCTAATATTGATTGACAACCTATTCTCTCAAAACATGTTGTGACAAAGTATATTAAAAACTTTGTAGAAAAGTAGAGAAGAGCTCGAAAATCCACTATCAAATGCTCATGTATCTTGCAAATATAGAGAATCTAGATGATCTAGCAAAAAATGCATATAGAATTTTTTTGGCCAAAATAATTATATAAAGAGATGTTGGAGCTCAAGAAATGTGTCACATGCTATTAAAGCTTCTATAGTTGAGAGTAGCAAAATAATTATTAATCTTAATTTTTTACATGAAGTATTCAAACCGGTACTTGTATGTGATGCAAATAGAAATGAAGAACACAAAAAATCATTTCTTGATGGACATAAATCAAGGTCATTCTATATGAAAGCTATCAAACTCATTGATCTACCGCTAGATTGTTGATATATAATCCTAGATGAAGAAGAGACAACAAATGGGAGGCAAGGAAAAAAGGTAGCCATTTTCATAGTGTTTTTAAGGTTTCTATCTATTCTTTCCCATGAATATATATTTTTTCTTGATTTTTGTTTATCAGAATTATTTCTTTACAAACCATTTCATGACTTAGGTAAATATATTGGTGGTAGAAGTGACTCAATAAAATCAAACTGGGAGTAATTCAATTCTAACCCATGACATGTGGAAACTAATTGCAGAGAATTCAATGAAAATATTAGTGATTCTAAAATTAGGGACAATGAAATCATCCATGAAAACATTGTAAAGCATGCATGAGAAATCATATTTAGACTACATCATGATCAAATAATGCAACTTTAAAAAAGACATGTTGGGAAGAAGGGATATTGATAAACAAACAACTTAGTCTAACAAATATAAAGGTGATAAATACACAACTTGAGAAATGAATTTCATCAATACGATGCAAGATAATAGATTCCTTATACATGATGATATACCACAAAATATAAACCATGGGAACTTGAGTGACAAACAAGAAAAATCAATAAACACAATAATGTCACACTATCATGTATGAATGGAAGTGGGTGTTAGAGAGTAAAGTCCACCAAGATAACTGAGAGGGGTGGGGGAGGGGGTTGAATCAGTTATCAGATAATTATAACTTTTATCATCTTCAATAACATTAAACCATATAAGCAATGTAATTACCAACCATAGAAAGATATTCATACACAATAACACAATGACACAAGATATGTTGACTAGGGGACCTCTTGATCAAAGAGTAAATCCCGGTGGGAATGATGCCCACAAAAGATGCACTAATATGAATATTCCTTGTGAAAGGATGGAATCTGTTAGGAGTCTTATGAAATACATTTAGTATATATGAATCCCTGTTAGGAGATTTTGAATCCCTGTTAAAAGATTCTAACCTTGTTAAGAGTTATGGATGATAGAAGGACCCACTGCCCAAACAGCTTCAAGGTAAGATCACCAAGCACACTATCCAAATAATCTTTGTATCACTCAATAGAATAATATGTTACCTCTTCTCTGACTATGCCAAACCGCACTCACTGTTACATCAGATCTCAATTTCAGATCTCTGTACTTCTCATGTCTTCCTTCACAAATTTGCTTTCATACTTAGCTCTTTTCTTCACTTCATGCATACAACATCACATAAAACTACTACTTCCATATCACTAATACATTACAACAAGGAAATAAATTCCTTCCTTTATACCACACTCAAATAATTACAAATGAGTCGGCATACAATTACAATATAAAAGTTTCCACATGCTACATCAAAATTACACAAAACTATCGGCTTCCAAATACAATAAATCTTCACTCGTATGACCTCAAAGTTTGCACTATCACCCACATCACTATTAATTTGTCTTCAACTTCCCTTTAACTACACAAAACTAGATTCCATCCTGATTAGGAGATATCATCCGATTTCCACAAAACGCTATTCAGGAACATTGCCTGAATACTGCTTCCACCAAAATGCTCATAACTTCCATGAATAAATGAATTACTATTTGCACTCTTAACCATAGACATATAACATATCAAAGATTATATCCTCAACATCACATAGCTCCAACTACAATAACCCACGTGCGCTAATCTAAACTCTGTCTGCTTCTCTGCAAGTCTTTGGTAAATCACTATGTTGACATCAATGACAATCATAGTCATGAATGCAACAACAACTACTACAGAATGGCTACCAAACATTTAGAATTCATTCCTAACAATCTCCACCATTGGCATTGATGGCAGCATAGATGCAAAACATCCAATGTTCCAAAAATCCAATACTGCAACACTGCTACTCCAAATCCTCTTCATCAATCAAATCTTGCTTCGTTATCCTATTCAGTTCTCTCCAATAGATGTTTCAGATGATTTTCATGTATACTTATCCCCCATTGACATCAATGACAAAAATTTCATCACTATGTGAACAAAAACTCAATGTCAAAAGACACTGTTCAGAAAATACATTCACTAGAGTCCTCATGACTCAGCTTAGATACACATACTCCCCCATAGAGGAAGTACCAACATCCAGTCCAGAAGAAAGATAGGGCTCATATACCACTGGACGGATGCAACCAATTGCATCACTTTTCAAAAGTAGGCTAGGGCATAACCCCAAGCATACCTCTCAGATACTCAAATGCATCCTTAGGAAAAGGCTTTGTGAATATATCTGCTATCTTCTCCTTTGTACTTATGTACTCAAGTCTAACTTCTTTCTCAACAACTTTCTCTCTTACAACATGATACTTAATCTCTATATGCTTTATCTTAGAATGTAATACAAGATTCTTAGACATACTAACTGTGATGGTGTTGTCACAATGTATGACAACATGTTCAACAAATTTTATTCCAATATCCTTTAGCATTTGCTTCATCCAAATTATTTGGTTACAATTGTTTGCTACTGCTACATATTCTTCTTCTGCTGTGCTTTGTGAGACACAATTCTGCTTCCTGCTTAGCCAAGAAACCAATCTTCCTCCAAGGAAAAATGCTCCACCACTGGTGCTTTTCTTATCATCAACACTGCCTCCCCAATTATAGCATCTGTATATGCACATAGGGTAAAATCATTAGATTTTTCATACCATAATCCATAGTCCATTGTGCCTCTTAAATATCTTAGTATCCTCTTTACTACTGCATAATGTGGTTCTCTAGGTTCAGCTTGAAATCTTGCTATAATTCCAACTGAATGTGCTATATTAGGTCTTGTATGAGTCAAATACAATTACAATATAAAAGTTTCCACACGCTACATCAAAATTACACAAAACTGTCAGCTTCCAAATATAATAAATCTTCACTCATGTGACCTTGAAGTTTGTGCTATCATCCACATCACTATCAATGTGTCTTCAACTTCCCTTTAACTGCACAAAACTAGATTCCATCTCGATTAGGAGATATCATCCGATTTCCACAAACCGCTACTCAGGAACATTGCCTAAATACTACTTCCACCAAAATGCTCATAACTTCCATGAATAAATGAATTACTGTCTATGCTCTTAACCATAGACATATAACATATCAAAGAGTATATCCTCAACATCGCATAGCTCCAATTGCAATAAGCCACGTGTGCTAATCCAAACTCTATCTTCTTCTCTACAAGTCTTTGGTAAATCACTATGTTGACATCAATGACAATCATAGTCATGAATGCAACAACAACTGCTACAGAATGGCTACCAAACATTTAGCATTCATTCCTAATAGTGGGGTGCCATTTTATTTGATAATTCAAGGAACAGTAGGAATGAGAAATTTTTATCTCATTGGTGTAATCAGTGAAGCTCTTAAAAATACATCAATTCCAACTAAATCTCCCCTTCTATTGCTTGCACCAACTGGACCTGCAACATTCAACATTTGTGCATCCACAATCAACATTGGAGCATCCACAATTTATTCTAAGTTAACAATTCCAATAAAATATTTTACTTAGCCAGAAGGAACAAGACTAACAACTTTTCAAGAAGAAATATCACATGTCAAATATATTAATCAATGAAATGAGCTTCATTAGAGAGAAATTTCTAGGGAACGTAGATTCTTGACTTCATCAAGATTCCCCACAAACTATGAATATAAACTTCCCATTTATATGCACAATTTCAATGAATTATAATAAGAATTTCATATTATAATAAATGTAATGCAAATGTTATACATTTATATATTTTTATTATATAATATTAGAAACCATCTTTATATTATTACATGAATTTATATGATATTAGTTGGAGATTTGGGACAATTCCCTCTAGTAAGAGACAAAATAACATATGACAATAATAGATGAGCCCAGATAATGTGGGAAAAGCTCAAACTCTAGTTTTCTTAGAAAAAATATTGAGACAAGATGGAGAGGACATTCAACAAAAGCAATTTTGTCAATTATTAACAAATTGAAGACAATCAAAACCTATAATTGATGACTAGAAATTGCTAATGTCAAGAACAAACACTAACATAACTGTTGTAGTAAATAAAGATTTTGACAATAATTTTTATTTTTTCTCCACAAATGATATTGATCAAAATCGTAATAGGAAATAATTGCATTCTCTTAAACAACCTGTTGCGTGTAGTATTGTAACAAAATGATACTCCTATAGAGTTATTTTGTTGTCATTAGTTTTGATTAAATCATAATGATTGTCAAAGTCATTCGGTAAAGAAGGATAGTCAAGTCAGTAAAGAAAATAAGCTAGTCAGTAAAGGGAAGTAAGGAAAAGTAAATTTCAGTAAAAGGAATAAGGAACATACACCAAGAAAGGCAGAGCAAGGAAGACCGATCACTGAGTAGTTACTGAGAGAACATACATGTTACCAAGCAAAAGAGACCGATATAAGAATAATCTACAAACACATTGAATCTAGAAACTAAGCAGAAAACATTTTATAAATCTTGAGGAGATTTTTTGATGATACATTGGATATTTAAATATGATGATTTTGCATGACTACAAGGTGAGATCCACCAATGAGAATTAAATGTGATATATGCATTTGAGATGTAACCAATGCTAGCACCTCTTAAGGAGATGATTCTAGAATGTTTCCATCGCTTCTAGATCAAGTATAAAATGGATCAACATGTGAAGATCAAACAATGTGTGTGTATGTGTGTGAGATGTGAAGGAGAAATTGCAGAGTAGGTGATGATCATTCAGATAAGTTTGAAGGTGATGAGAAGAGAAGCCACCGAGTAATAGAGCAGTTAGAATATAATTGTTAATGTGATTTAGAGTTGAAGTTACCGAGTACTAAAGTGGAATTCTGAGTAAAGTATAGTATGAGGTAAATTGTTATTGAGCATATTGAGTCTGACAAGCATATGTTGATGCAAGCATTACATATAGATTTATTACCGATTAAGTGTGTAATAAGAATTGTAAAAGCTCTTAACTGAGTAGGACTTAATAGTATTAAATTGTAAATCCTTTAAAAGGGTACACCTCTTAGATTAGAGTTGTAAAATCATTTAGAAAGGTAGACTGAATAAGTATTTAGACTCTTAACAAGGCTAATACTCTTAACCGGGTAAGCTATCAGAAATAGCTAAACATTGTAGCTCTAATCAAGAAAGCTTTTTTATTGAAGTAGTGAAGTGTTGTGGGTTCCATCCCCACTGCAATTTTTTCCTCTGACAAGTATTTATGCGAGACCAAAAATCATGGTGTTATGAGTTGTGCTTCATGATATTATTTTACATATTTTATGTTGTTATATGCAAATTTATTAATTCAATGAATGGTTAGAAAGATAGAAAAAAGTATTATGAAGTACTGATTCACTCCTCCTCTCTCAGTACTTAACTTTCCATAAATTAATCCAACAATTGGTATTAGACCATAACTCTCTTATTCATAAGTTTAACCACTTGAGAGGAAAGATTTGAAGAGATGGAAAGCTATAGGCATGAAAACATGATTGATACCATGAACATGGAATTGAGGATGACTAATGACTAGATTGATGAATTGAGAAGGAAACTGAAGCATTCACTTAATAAGAGAAAGGAGCTAGCACATCAATTGAAGGATACACAAGATCAGGTTGAAGAACTTGAAGAACTATTAGAGGGAAGTATGTCTGATGAATCTGAAGCTTCCATATCAGAATTGACTGAAAAGAACAAAAACCTAACTGATCAGGTAAAAGCACTAAAAAGAGAACACGAATCTCAATTGGTAAGAATGTGTGAAGTCCTAGAACAAAAGAGAAAAGCTAAAGATGATAAGAGAATGGTTGAAGATGAAAGAAGACAAACGATTTCAAGGTTGAATGAGAAAGATGTAGAGATACAAAGGATGACACAAAATCACTACAATTTGGCTAATCAACTAATTGGTGTCAATCAAGAGATTGCAAAGAAACTTAAAGAGATTGTTGGACTAATATTGGAGAATGAGCATTTGAAGAAAGAAATAAAATCTGAAAAGGATGCAAATGAACTCTTGAAAAGGAACATGAAGAAACATCGAGGATAGTGGATGAACAACTTAGAGGTTAGAGACAACTGAGCTCGATACTTCTGGACTTGGATTTAATGCAAACAATACTACCGAGAAGGGAGAGTCCTCAAAACAAGAAACCAACTAAGATGTTGCTACCCCGCCGAAGACAAAGAAGCCTACTTGTTATCATTGTGGGAAACTAGGTCATATAGCTAATGTCTGCAGGAGAAAAAAGAGGTAATCCACAGAGCATTCCTAAGTTTAATGGTTATTGTTATAATTGTAATAAGTATGGTCATAAAGAATTTGAGGGTAGATCAAGGATTTTTAATAATACAAGGAAGCCAAAATTTGATGGTTACTGCAATAATTGCAATAGATATGGTCACAAGTCTGAAGAATGAAGGTCACAAAGGAAGAATGTGAAATGGGTACCTAACCGATAGAATTCTACAAACAACCGACAAGGCTCAACTATACCATGGGACTACAATACAAGAATTACATGTACAACATGTGGGAGATTTGGACATATTGCTACAAATTGCATTTCGATGCATGGAAGGAACAATAGAAGATCATGGAGAAACTCTAGAATGGCTTGTTTTCATTATCACAAGGTCAGTCACCTAGCCAAAGACTATAGGTACTGAGGCAAAGCCCCAATTGAGGAACAACTGATTGAAATTTCTCAAGTTAATGTTGAAGAGATAAGAGATCAGATGAATAGAACATGGAGAAGCAAGTCTCAAGATGATGGAACTAAACTTGGAACAATTGATGGAACCTCATCCTTTGGATCGGGTGCACCTATATTCAACTAATCGGTCAAACGTATGTGTAAGAACTAATAACTAAAATTTAAACTTATAATGGTTCCTAACATTTGTGCAAAGATCCATATTAGCATATTTAGATGCATTTGGATATATGTTGTGAAGTTGACATTTCATATTTTGATTGGTAAGAGATTGTGTTATTTTGTTCCATTCAGTGAAAGGGAAGTATATTTGGTAATCAGTGAAAAGGGAGTTGATAACATCATTTAATGCCAAAATTATAGCCATTGGAAATCCTAATCGAGGAAAAGTATAAATAGACCCTTTGTCATTTCATTTTTACCTTAAATGTTTGAGAGAATTTGAAGCACTTTGCAAATACAAGTCTTACAAGAAAATTCTAGTGATTAATTGAGAAAATCCAAAAATTATCAAGCGCATTCAAGTAATTACTGGTGTTTTCCCAAATTGTGCAAATGTGACCAAGTTGATATTCAATCGCTACCCTACCAATCAAATGTTTATTTCTGTGAAGCAATGGTACCAAAAGTACAAAATCCTATTGTCATGGAGAAGATTGATCTAGTCAATCCAAAGTACAAGTTGCTGCCAGCCATAGCCATTGAACCTGACAAAATGGGAGCCCTATCTTTGATCCCTCCAAGAGTAATTTTGACTGAAGACATTTTCTCCTTCATCCATTGTAAGATAGATGAGATTTTCCAAGATGAAATAGATACATCCTACCAGAATCTGTGTGCAAATGGGAAGCTGAAAGATGAACATATACATCTGGAAACCAAGGGTTTGGTGCATGCCATGCAAGTATCGATTATCTTTAAATTGGAATGGATAAGAATTGTGCTGAGATGAGTACATGATCAATTCACATGGCTTGATGCACCTGTGAAGATTACAAAGGATGTACTACATATTTTAACTGGTTATCCAATTAGTGATAGACAAAGAGCACACAAGAAAACCAACAAGAACAAACTGTGTGAGATGACTCAAGAAAAATGAGATGAAAGAGGTCTGAAATTGTCTACAGTTGATGATCGTGAGTTGAGATTCACATGAAATGTAATATCCTACCAAATCTTTCAGTCATCTCGGGTAGGTAGTATACCTTGTGAAGCTATGAATATAGCCTACAAGATTGTGAAGAAAGATATGAAGGTAGATCTGTATGAGATTTTATTGAAGTGGTTTGATGACAACATTAATACAATCAGGAAAGAAAATACCAACATATTGAAGTTCAGATCATTGTTGGTATGCATATTTTTCTACTTTCATAACTTCTTTCCATCAATCGACGATGTAGTATGGAATGTGAACAAACTAATTATTTACCAAATAAATGAGTATATGCAAAGTTTAGGAGATAACTTTGACAAGATAATGAATGACTACTTTTCAAAGTTTCAAGCTAAAATGCATAAGAATTTTAGAGTTCCACCTCAGCTAGTAGAGAAATACAAGGATAGTATATGTTTGAAGTTGATATCGACACATGTATAATAAAGGTAGTGGAGCCTAGAACCATCAAGCTACCACCAATGGGTTATGAAATGGACATTGATGTTGCATCACTGCAGATTAAAGGTTTGTTAGAAAAAATAGCTGATAAGAGGGCCAATCGGTATGGCACCTATGAAGAAGTAAAGGACAAAATCAAGCTAGGTATATTGATACCTAAAGCACTGAGGAAAACCAACAGGATGATAAGCAGTCTGTCTGAAAATCTAGGTGTTTTTTTTGAAGAAGATGAAGTCAGTTCTTCTGAGGTCAAAGGGAAGAAGATAAGAATGCAAAAGGAGACCCCAAGCCCAATTGGTACAAGACCACATACTAGGTCTTCCTCCACATTGAGAGATAAGAAGAAACCAGAGGCAGAATAATCAAAGCCTAAAACTTACATGAGAGAAAATAAGACTTATGGTAGACTGAGGAGAAAGTTAAAGTTTCAAGAAGATAGTGAAATAGAATTAGAAGACTTGAGCCAATTCAAAGTTGTACAAAATAAACCTTTTAATCCAAGAAACTTAGATGAGTTTGATGCAGGAGCATCCTAGGTGTAAAAGAAATCTTGCATCACCCAAAAATATTTCTGGTTTCTTTTCAATAAGGGCTATCTTGTCCAGAGCTTCTATTTTTGGAAATTTACTATTTTTAGTAAGTTTTTCGTTTGAGCTCAGAGTGGTCTATTTTCTTCCCTGGAGGTTCACTTTGGTCATATCATCCTACCAATAAAGTTTCATTGTCAGATAAAGTCTAGCTTTGAAGATATTGAAATTTTTTGGTATTGGCAGCAGGGTATAGAAACTTTGAAGTCAATTTTGAAGGCTTTAGAGGCCCTGAATGAGGTCAAAAATTCAGATGAATGGAGTTTACAAAAATCAAGTGTTGTAGAGAACTTCACACCCTTTCTGAAGTGGGGTCATAATAGGTAATTAGGTCAATGAGAGATGACTTATGGTTTCTGGAAGTTGGGCCACCTGAAATGGAAGAAAATAATTTTCCTTCAAAATTTCTTTGTGAGTTCCAAAGTTGTTTTGAGCTGACTCTGATGTAATAAAATGAAAAATAAAATAATTCTAGGGTTGGTCGGCCTTAAGGGCTAAAATTTCTAGAACCTTCTCAGGCTGTGGAAATTACCTATATATAAGGAAGGCCTGTAGTGTTGTCTAGGGAAATTCTGGGTAATTATTAAAGGCTTTGTCATACAGAATATTGTAAAGAAAATGCCCATGTGGCTTTGCATATTGCAATTCTAAAATTTTTAATTCCACACTCGTAGAGATAATAAGAAGAGCATTTTTTGTTCTTGCAAATTATTGTTGTTTCTCTATTTCTGTTATGTCTTTGTGGTATTAAGGGGAGAACCCTTCACCAAATGGTATCAAAGCTAGAGTTCCTAAGTGTGTAGATAGATTTCCAACTGTGAGGTAGTTTTCACTAGGACCATGGTTTAGGGTTTCATCGATAAGCCTGAAAATGCCTCCACGAAGGGAATGTGGTAGAAGAGCTAGTGGTGTGTCACCTGAGGTTAGAGCCCTCCAGAGACAAGTGTGAGCATTGTAGGAAGAGATTCAAAGAGGCATGAATCTTGTTGTAAGAGAGGAAATTAAGGATGAAGCCGAAGAAGAAGGAAATTTTGATCAGGAAGGAGAAGGCAAAATTTTGAACCAAGAGGAAGAAAGGATTTTCTGAGCCATTTCTAAGATTGGGAGAAGACCTAAGATTGAGGTTCCTACATTTTCAAGAAATCTTAACCCAAAGGAATTGATCAATTGGATCAATTAATTAGAATAATATTTTGAGTATGAAGATATTGAGGATCCTAATAGGGTCAAGTTTGTGAAGGCCAGACTGAAGGGTCATGCGAAGTTCTGGTGGCAAGAGATTCAATTGAAGTGAAATAGAAGAGGAAAGGAGAAAATCAAAAGCTGGGATCAGATGGTGGATAAATTGAAGTGAAAATTCATTCCTATTGATTATGAGCTTGATCTATTGAAGAAAATGCAAGGTTTGAAGCAAGAAGGAAGATCTGTTCAGGAGTATGTGAAGGAATTATATCGAATCCTCATTAGAACAGGCCATGTAGAAGCTGATAAGGAGAAAGTTTCCCATTACCTTAATGGGTTGAGGCTAAGAAATCAAGAGGAGTTAAATTTGGTTTGAATGAATAGTATTGAAGAGGCATACCAGTTTTCCCTAAAAGTAGAGGAAACATTGAACAAGAAGTTTGAAGAAGACAAAGTGGAAGATGTCATGGTGGAAGATCTAGTGGATGGTATTATGAAGGCCAAAATGAAGATCATAAAAAGAAGAATGAGGCTGGTAGTAGTCAAAATCAAAGAGGAAACAATTTCAATCATTTCCATGATCAGAATAATAGAGATCAGAGAGGAAGGGAAAGAGGAAAAGGACCAAGAAGATGAGGCTTTCTTGGAACATGTTTTCACTGTGAAGAAGGTCATAGGGCATTTGCATGTCCTCAATGCCAAAAAAGGACATATAGGAGAACTAAAGGCCAAGCTAGAGTTGCACATGTGGATGAAGATGCCAAATCATCACATTTTGAAAATGCTAAAAGAGGATAAATGCTAATTAATAGAAGAGTCTTGTTGAGAGGTGAGAATGAACCTTAGTAAAGGAGGAGCTTGTTTCACACTAGGTGCAAGTGTGAGGATAAATTTTGTGATGTGATTATTGATAGTCGAAGCATTGACAATTTGGTGTTAGAAGAGATGGTCATAAAGTTAAATCTTAAGAGGCAAAAACACACACATCCATCTTGGATTGTCTGGGTGCAGGATGACCACAAGGTCATGGTCAATGAACAGTGCCTAGTGAAGTTCAAGATTAGGGGATACCATGATGAGGTACTATGTGATATCATATCTATGGATGCATGTCATATATTGCTGGGTAGACCATGGTAGTTTTACGGGTGTGTTGTACATGATGATCATGTGAATACCTATTAACGCAAGTGAGGGAAGGAGGGGCCAAGAAATGGCTCACCCTAACTTGAACCACCTTTCTCAACAACACAGAAGCAACAAAAACATAGTGGGAGAGAGAGAATGTAGGATCTTTCATATATTAACTTCAAATTAATTCATACATGTCAGGCTATAAGGCCTTCCTAGTTTCGGCCAAATATTATAATGAAATACAGAAGTCCTCAAACATGCGAGGATCTGCGAACAATCTCAATCTTCTTACTAAAAACTAACTCCTAAACTCTAACCAAAAAAATATACTTATACAAGAGGCTATCAAATCGAGTTAGCCTTCAGATCCATAATCAACGAAAGAAACAATCAGATCTAGGACCACATGCTTCCCAATGATGGATACCAGCATTAAATTTGTGACCCATAATCAATGCACAAGTCGGCCTCAACAGAAACTCAAAATAAACTACTTGGTAAGCAAGGATGACCGAGCAACAGACAAGCATTACAGAGCACCAATGAAACAACCGACCACCCAGGAGATAACCAACCACACCCAGTAACCAAAAGAAACTGACCAACTACTAAGCCAACTCTGTCAAAGCAAGAACTGAGCAACACAGACAAACTTCAAAATCTTTTTGGTGACATAGGATTGCCAAGGACCCAAGATGCTCCTGCATCAGACGCCTGGGGTTATTTAGAAATGATTCTCTGAATCATTCAGTAGGTATGATCCGAGCTACATCCAACTCAGATTATGAAATCCATGAACTGTCTTCACGGTCTGTTCTCCACTTTACCAGATATTCCATATACTGTTTACCTCTTGTACTTCTACCAATTCTCTATTCCAAAATATGCTCAATCTCTTTATTCTATTTCTTAGGATATTCCATCAGGACTGCCATGTCTTCTTCAGGTTCATGAAACTCATATAAATCAATAATGTTGAATATAGGTGATATATCCATGTTATCAAGTAACTCAACTTCATATGCATTTCCAGTATCAATTTTTCTCAAAATCTTGCAAGGTCCAAACTTCTTCATCTTCAACTTCCCATAGGTTCCAATAGGAAATCTACCTTTTCTCAATTGAACCATCACTTCATCACCAACATCAAAAGTCTTATGTCTCCTTGATCTATCAACTCTGTCTTTGTATTTCTGATTACTCTTTTCTAGCTTCAGCTTTACATCTTCATGCAATGTCTTCATGTACTCAAAAAATTTTACTCCTTCAACACTTCTCTTCCTTTCATCATCAACACCTCTCAAATCAGATATACCTCTTAGGTGTATGCCATTCACCATCTCAAATGGTGTTTTTCCAGTACTCCTATTCACTGAATTATTGTATGCAAACTCTGCTTGTGCCAACACAGAATCCCAATTACTTGGTGTGTCTCCAACTAAACATCTCAAAAGATTTCCCAAACTTGTATTCACAACTTCAGTTTGTCCATCAATTTGTGGGTGAAATATAGAACTATATTTCAGCTCAGTACCCAACTTTCTCCAAAGAGTCTTCCAAAAGTATCCAGCAAATTTACTATCTTAGTCAGAGATAATACTCCTCGGTAATCCATGCAATCTGACAATTTCATTAAATAAAATATCTGCTACATGTACTGCATCTGATGTCTTTCTACAAGGTATAAAAAGTGCCATCTTTGAAAATCTATCTACAACAAACAATATAGAATCATTACCTCTCACTATCTTCGGTAAGACAAGAACAAAATCCATACTGATGTCAATCCAAGGTTTCTCAGGTACAACACTCGGTGTATACAATCCAGTATTCTAACTTACTCCTTTTTCAACTTGGCAAACTCCACAAATTTTCTCAAATTTCCAAACATCTTTATATAACTCAGGCCAAAAGTATTTCTCCTTAAGAAAACTCCATGTTTTATCAACACCAAAATGTCCTTCCAAAACACCACTATGTTTCTCTTTTATCAAATTAGATCTCATAGGTCCTTTCAGTATACAAACTGAATACCTTTAAACAACATACCTCCTTGCATAAAATATTCATCCCATTTTGTACTTTGTTGATCTTGAATAGGTGCTCTGCACTTTCTCCACGACTTAGAAAAATTAGGATCAAATTTATAAGAATATCTCATGTCATCAAATCCTAGAATTCCAATTTTCATCTCTGTCATCAAAGATCTCCTTCTACTCAATGCATCAACAACTCGGTTAGTGACTCCACTCTTATGTTTTATCACAAATGTACAACTCTGCAAATACTCAACCCATTTCATATGTCTCTGATTCAAATTATTCTGACTACCCAAATACTGTAAAGCCTTATGATCGGTATACAACAAAAATTCACTCGGCATCAAATAATGTCTCCATTTCTTTAGTGCTTGAACAATAGCATAGAATTATTGAACATACATAGAATATTTCCTTCTAGCATCATTCAACTTTTCACTAAAGAAAGCAACAGTTTTACCTTCTTGACTCAAAACAACTCCAATTGCACTTCCACTTGCATCACATTCCAGCTGAAATACCTTATTGAAATTAGGAAATGCAAAAATAGGCAATTCAACAACCTTCTACTTTAGAGTCTTAAAACTTTTAGCAGCTCCATGTGTCCACTTGAATTCTCTTTTGTCTCCTCTCATAGTCTTAGTCATAGCATTACAAATTGAACTAAAATTTCTTATGAAATTTTGGTAAAAACTTTCCAAACCATGAAATGATCTTACCTCACTAGCATTCATAGGTGTAGGCCAATTCAAAATATCTTCAACCTTTTCAAGATCCATCTTCAAACCATTAGTTGAAATCACAAATCCCAAATACACAAACTCCTCTTTCATGAATGAACACTTTTTTAGATTTATCAGCAACTTTTCTTATTTCAATCTCTGCAAAACTTGTCTAACATGTAACAAATGTTCTTCTCTAGTCTTACTAAATATCAAAATATCATCAAGATATACAATCACAAACTTACCCAAGAATTTCTTCAAAAATTCATTCATCAACCTCATAAAAGTACTCGATGCATTAGTTAAACCAAAAGACATAACCAACCAGTCATACAAACCTTCTTTTATCTTGAAAGAACTCTTCCATTCATCACCTTCTCTGATTCTAATATGATGATACCCACTTTTCAAATCAGTTTTGGTAAAATATTTTTCTCCAATCAAACTATCCATTATATCATCCATTCTCGGTATAGGAAACCTATACTTCACTGTTATCTTGTTGATTTCTTTGGAATCAGTACACATTCACCATTCTCCATTCTTCTTCAGTGCCAAACTGCAGGTACTGCACAAGAACTCAAACTTTCTCTGATCAAACCTTTCTCCAACAACTCTTGAATCTGTCGGTTCAATTCCTGATTCTTGATAGGTGTCAACCGATGAGGTGCCTTGTTCGGTAAACTAGCTCTAGGGATTAGATCCATACAATGATCAATGCTTCTTTTCAGTGGCAAACCATTAGGTACATTATTAGATATGATTTCAATATACTCAGTGAGTAATTTATCAATCTCCTCAGGAACACTATCCTCTATTTTCTTACTCGGTTTGTTAGGAATCATAGCAAAACATACATCACTTCTCTTTAAATCCTTGAAAAACTTTCTTCCTTCCATCAAGAAAATTTTCACAGATGTGCAAACATTACTAACAGGTTATTCCATCAAAGGTAACAAGATTTGTTTCTTTCCATCATCCACAATAGTATACTTGTATGCACCCTAAAATGGTCACCTAGACTTTGGGCCCCCATTCGACAATTTATCAAATCCCTGAATCAATATTTTCAAAAATTAACATTTTTCAATTATATCAATTTCCTTGATCAAATCCTATGTTATCATTTATTCGATTATTCCTTGGGCTAACCATTTTATCCTAAAGTTTTTATTTATTCAAAAGGAATATTTCCTCCCCTTTTAATAAATAAAAAAGCCCTCCCTTTTCCTCTTATCCTAAGTTGCACAAATAAAGCATTATTCTTATTTTATAAAAAGGAGAAAAGGCACTTTTTGTCTCATATGGACACAAAACTCAACTATTACTTTCCCATTGGAGGATATTTGTGCACATGGATTGCTCTTCTTTGATGCTCCATCATTGATTAAGTCTTTTGCCTCTTAATCTCCATGGTCCATTCCTTTTTATTTCCTATAAAAGGAGAGCTCTCTTCCTCACATATAGAGATATCGATTCATGTTTTATGCTAATGTTATGCTGTAGGTTTTCTAGGTCATTTGGAGCTCTTTGAAGACATTCTTGCATTCAAGCTTTGAAGACATTGTTGTTGCATTTCATTTAGTTTGCTTTCATAGTTGCATAATCATGGCATTCTTAGTATAGACTTTCTTTATGCTATAGATTAATCTCACATAGTTTAATTAGGAGGGATTGTAAGACTTGTACTTTCCTTTCATAGCCTAGTTTGCACTTTCATTTTCATAGACTAGCTTGCATCCTCATTCTTAGCTTACTTGCATTGCATTGCATTTCATTTGATTTCATTGGAGATATTGACCCTCTTGCCCTTGTCTTCACTTGAATCTCTCATTGTGTGGTTGACTAGCAAGGTCATTAGCTTCATAGCTCTAACTGAGAGCAATTTTACAATCTTGCAACTCCATACATAGAGAGCTATGGATCAATTTTTGAGACCTCATTCGTGAGTGTTCTTGATTGTAAGGATTCATAGAAGTGCACTACTTTTGTGTGTACATTTTTGGAGCCCACCGTGGGGTAGAACATTAGCGTTTTGTTCTTTATTTTCTGCATTTCCATCAAATTTTTCATCAAGTTTCAGCTTCATTTTTGGTCTTTGGTTTTCTATCTCAGAGTGTCGTGCAACACTTTTCACCAGTGTCGTGTGACAATTTCCTGTATAGCAGTGCGACACTTTACCATTTAAAAGTGTCATCCTGTTTGACAGAAAGTGTCACTCTATTGTATGCATTTTGTCACCTGCAGGTAAGGAGAACTGTCGCCCCAAGACAAACTATCACCCCCGTATGCAGAGAAGTGTTGCATGACATTTTTGGTGACTGTATTGTCACCTGTACTCAACAATGAGTTTTTTTGGACCTTTTTTTCCGAATTTAGATTAATCCGTTTACTAGTTTGATTTTCTGTAGTTAGATAGATTTCATTTGGATTTTGGATCTAAAAAGAACCTCTCATGTGTTTGGCTTGAATGTTTACTTTCTTTCATAGGCACATCTCTTTTATGCTCTTAATGGTGAATGAAAGAACATAGATTTGTTTTTACAAGTTTGTGTAGGTGAATGCTTCTTGATTTCCAATATCAAATATCCCATTGAGTGATTGGGGGCATGGATTCATTCCTTGTTTACATAAGGAGTTAAATACACCACTTTGTGGACTCACTCTATGTTTTCTTGGAAAATTAAATATTCCATTGATTCAACCCTTTTTCATTTGTGAGTAGTATTGATAAGAAACTTTAGAGTACTTTTGATTGATCTTGCTAGCTAAATTGGGTTGTTGGACTCACTTATTTCTAATCGCCCCTCATTTCCACCCTTTGGTTGCAAGGTCAACATTCATACATAGGGGAGGGGTCTACTTGAAAAGAGCATTAAGTGTTCCACAAATTTCCCCCTTTTTATGCTTTCTTGATCTCATTAGTTTTCTAAGGTGTGGACTCACCTTGAGTTTGTGTGAGGAGTTAAATGTTCCACTTTTTTGGACTCACTTCATACTCACTTGAGGAGTACTTTTGATTGATCTTGTTGGCTACATTGGGTGTTGGACTCGCTTATTTCTAATCACCCCTCATTTCTGCCCTTTGGATGCAAGGTCAACATTCATACATAGGGGAGGGGTCTACTTGAAAAGAGCGTTAAGTGTTCCACAAAGTTCTCCCTTTTATGCTTTCTTGATCTCATTAGTTTTCTAAGGTGTTGACTTGCTTTGAGTTTGTGTGAAGAGTTAAATGTTCCACTTTTTGGACTCACTTCACATTTACTTGGCAAGTTAAGTGTTCCACCTTCAATGCTTTAAATACTTTTGATAGTGGATTGCTTAGAGCTAATTGGATTTTGGATTGTTCTAACCTTGTTGGCCTAACAAGTTGTGGTTGTAGGTGCTCTCATTGCTTGAAATATTTTTTACCAAAAGAACACATGTCAAAGCTTCAAATGCACAAGGGCTACTAATGGTTTTTGCAGGGCTGCCCAAAGCATAAAAACCCAATCAAGTGCTTGTTTAATTGCTTTCTGTATTGAGTGTGGCATATACTAGTTGTTTCATTTCATAGGCACTTGATATCTTATTGTAGGAATTCTTGGGTGGTAGGAGAAGTATGCTCTTCACCCTTGTGGTGAACCAAAAAATCTTGACCCATCTTTGGATTTTGAAAGAAAGAGGGTAATTGAACCTTTTCTTGGTGTGTTTGGGAGAGAGCTTTGAGATAAGGGGAGTATGCTCTTCACCCTTGTGGTGAGACAAAATCTTTGAATCTCTTAAGTTGATCCATTCTTGTTTAGATTGTTAGAATCCTTTAGCGGGCCTGCTCTTGAGCAATCAAGAGGAATGACCCAAGTGGGGACAAGCTTATTGCCAGCTATTCCAACCCACTATAAACTCAAGGCTATTAAGGACACAAAACCTTGGTAGAAATAGTGCTTATCTTCACTTGATGTGAGTACTTGTGGGATTGTGACCATGAGGAAAGTATTGAGCAAGAATGCTTAAGGTACTCTTGAGGCTGCGAGGTCCTAGTCCTTTATGAGGAGTAAGACGGGTACTATGAATGGAAACCCTTACTAAGAACCATAGATAGAGGCCACCCTATTTTGCTGCTTAGCTTCTTGGTGCAAGGACTGATCCAAGTGGAATAACCTAGATCACCCCAAGATTACTCACCATATGTGTTCCTTTGGTTGTTTTTTTGGCACTTCCATGACAAAGCCAATATCTATTGTGGGCAACCACTTTGTGTGAGGCAATGGAGAATCAAGTTGTGGGCCAAGTTGTTAAGTATTGAGCCTTGACTTTCTAGGATAGAAATTGCTTGAAGTGTCTTCAATTGTGTAATACCAATGTTAACGTTCTTGAACATTCAAATAATCGGTAGTACTCATAGGGTGTTTTTCTATTTTAATATCACAAGTGTTTGTCTTGGCAAGGTTTCTTTTGCCCTAGTTTCAAGTGCTTGAAGATATGTTTGATCCCATACTATTTGCAAACCTATCAATTTACTATTGTCATTGTGATTGGAATTGAAAAATCAACCCTCAAACTGAAAATATTGAATAAACAGGCCTTAAAATTGAGATTTTGACATTCACTGGTCAAAGAGTCGTATGACGCTGAAATGTTGTCACACCCTATTCTGAGAATTCTCATGTGATAGTTTGTCCCAGCACCATTGTCGCCTCACTTGCCTGGAAAGTGGCGCACTGTTAGTCTGGAAAGTGTCACCCTGTATTGTGCGAATTATCACCTGGTCTTAAAGTGTCACCTGGTTAGCCTGGAAGGTGTCACCTGAGAATTTTCTACTATATACCTGGTTTTATTAATTTCACAGTTGCTTTTAGTTGGCTGGGTCTTTAGGAAGGTAACTTATCTTGCCACTAGAGGCCTGTCTTTACTCTAAATTTCTATTTTAGCCCTCTAGGGGTAGTGTCATTCAATTTACAAAGTCACCTTGGGAAGAATTGTCAAGTTAGAGGATTATTCCTATTGAGAAAGTATATCTCTAGAGTTGTTAGTAACATTCTTGGATAATTCTAGTACTCTTTTTGTCCAAATCATTTTCACTCAAATTCAATTTCAATTATACAATTTGGGCTAAGTCCATCCTCCTGATTCAAATGTGCAAGGATATTGATCCTCTGATTTTAGCACCTCTTTTACAGTGTTGGTAACACCATTTGCAATTTCTATCTTTCCATCTCTTTTTGGACATTAGAGAACTTTAATTATCTTAGTTTGGTGTTGACACTTTGAGAGGTCACCTTATCATCAAGAATCATTTTCTTTCATGTCAGTTACAACAAGGTACCAAGTGAATCAAGGAAAATGACCCCCGATTATCTTTAATCAGTTATCCTTAGTTAAGACTCGTCAATAGCGAAAGGGAAAGGAACCCATTTTTGATCGATCCCCTAAAAGTGAGTCTGAGGTTAGTTTTGATCCAAAGAGTAATCCTAACAGATTGAGTACCTCTTTAGCACCTAGTTCCTCAAATATGGATATGAGTTATACCTTCACTAGACAACAAAGAGAAGCAATGAATCAAACTCTTAATGACATGTTCCAATGACATAGGGGTCACACGATGTCTACTGGGTCTTCTTCTGATAGTCCACCTGGATCACCTCCTATCAACACAAGGTATCTAGATGCTCATCAACGAGCTGAGAGACATCATAGGAAAGCTCACTCAGATACACGGTCACAACATGAAGACCAAAACAATGAATCTAGTGATTCTCATATCAATGCAACTAATGTATCTAGACATTCAAGACAACCTTCTCCACTTAGAGACACCTCACAATACACAAGTGACAAGTTGAAGTGCATTGAGAGGGAGAAACAAGCCTTCTTGGATGAACAAGCTACTAAGGAAGAAAGGTTCAAACAATTGGAGGATGAGGAGTGAGCTTTGCAAGACATAAGGAGAAGAGCCGCACAAGAAGAATGAGATAGGCTCCTAGCACAACAACTCCATGATCAATTCAACAATAGGGGTACCAATAGTGGAACCAACTCTCCACCATCTACTCCCTCACCAAGTCCAAGAAGAAGGTCAAGGACCCCATCAAGATCACCTAGTCCTAGAGGAAGAAGGACTTCTCGGTATAACCATCATAGGATACAATCACCTCCTAGATAATCAAGAAAACCCTCCCAACAAGCTCATTATGGCTCTCAACATGGAGGAAGTAATGCCAACCTTGACACTATTGATTTCATAAAAATGCAACAAGAACCATCCTTCCAACAATATGTGGAGAAAAATAAGGATCAGTTCTTAGAAAGTCTAATCAATATGGGTGCAAAAGTACCATACAACTTTGATGTGGACCAAAAGATTAAGAAGCAAAACCCTTCAACTGATGAGATGATTAAGTAGATGAAAAAGACTATGGACAAAATGATGGCTCCTAAGAATACTTTCAACTTGGATTCTATATGTCCTAATCCCATTGACAAAAGTGTGGTTATGGTAGATTTTCCTAGAAAGGTAGAAATCCCCACATATGACAAATATGATGGTAGTGGTGACCCCCATGACCATGTACGATAGTTCTATATCATGAGCTTTGAATTTTATCATGAGGACTCCTACCTTATGAGATTATTCCCAAGGAGCCTTAAAGGCCAAGCTATGGAGTGGTTTACTAACATTACCCCTCCTATTAAAACATTGAAAGAACTTGTCCAAAGGTTTGTGCAGCATTTTTCATATAATTTATCAAGGTTAGTCACCATGCTTGATTTGTGTAAATTAAAAGAAAATCAAGGGGAACCCTTTGTGACATTTTTACAAAGGTGGAGATGCTTATGCTCCAAATATTCTAGGACCATCCCTGAGGAAGAAAGGATTGATATAATTGTGAGAAATCTAGTGCCAGAATTAAGATATGAAGTTAGAAAAATGGTCTTTAATTCTTTTGACACTATGGTAGAAACTATATGTTGCATCGAGGATGTTTTAAAAGAACAAGGTATTTTGGCCAAACAGAGTAACAACAACAATGGCCAAAACAATAACAACAACAATAAGGACAAAAAGAACTCATATTGGAACAAAAATAAGCATGTAGTCAATGATGGAGTTGTTGACTCTCCACAACCTAAGGAACAAGGAGTTCTTAATTTATCTAATGCAGTTCAAGCTATGAAGCTGCAGACATCCTTAGATCAACAAGAGCACAAGCCCAAGTATCAAGATAAATTTAAGTCAGGAAAGAGGCAATTCACTAAACTTGGGGACTCTCATGTAGATATTTTTAAGACCTTGATTGCTCATAATTTGGTACAACCTCATGATCCTTCAAAGTTTCTCATACTAGATCCTAAACCTTATTGGTGGAATGAGAAGGCTTACTATGTATACCAAAATGGGATTGGACATGATATTGAAGGTTGTTTTAAACTCAAACATCTTGTTCAAGACCTTATTGAGAATGGGAAATTACAAGTTGATGGATTGACCACAAACCCAGACCACAAAGCCTTTAAGGAGCCCTTGCCTATTTATGAGAAGGGGGAGACCTCTCAAAGAAAGAATGGCAAAGCTGCAATCAATTATACCTATACAGCTATGGAAAATGTCATTAATATGCTTGAGGTTGTGAAAAATGATGTCAACATGATGAGACGGAATGATCCCTATGACTATGATGTAAGCTCACCTCCAATATTTGATGAAGGACCCATTGTTGTGCTTAGAGGTCCTCAATCTAGAAGGTCATCTCATCCTCTCAATGCTGTTGGTAGGGGTCAGTCCCAAGGTCCTATTATCATTAGAGGTCCTAATTCTAGAAAATCTAAGCAACCAGTGTCCAAAAGTGTTCCTCCCAAATCTACAGTTAGTCCTGATAAAAGTTACAACCTTGTTGATCAATTACAGTGAACGCTAGCACAAATTTCTATTTTTGAGCTCTTAGAATTGTCTCCTAGACACAAGCATGTCCTTGAGGATGCTTTGCATGCAGAAAATGTCCCTAATAATATAGATGTTGACCAATTCTAGAACATGGTCAACCACCTTTCTAGCCCACATTACCTTACATTTTCTAAAGAAGATGATAAAGCCTTGAGCCATCCGCACAATCTTACCCTTCACATTGAGGTCATGATCCATAAAACCCATGTTAGGTGTGTGTTGATAGATGGGGGTGCTGGGCTCAATATTTGTTCTTTAAGCCTTTTGGAAAACCTAGGTTACTCAGAGCATGCCATTGATACTAGGAAGAAAATTACTATCAAAGCCTATAATGAGGCTGAGAGAAGTTCTAAGGGGTTAGCTGTTATTCCAGTCAGAATTGGTCCTATTGAAAAGGGACATTTTGTTTCAAATCATTGATGCTAGTCCTCTAGCATACAACATCCTACTAGGTAGACCATGGATTCATGACATGCAAGCAGTACCATCTACCTATCACTAATGTGTCGAGTTTCCATACAATGGCGTAGAAGTCTACATACTAGGTGATAGTACCTTATCTATTAATACCATTTTAGCAGGGGCCCATGTTCCCTTAAATAGAGAAGTAGACAATTTTGGGGCAGCTCTTGAGTAATGTAAGGATAAATTCAAGTCCATAGACCTTGGTATGGGAGGGTATCAAATTGACTCCTTTAAAAAATTACCAATTTCACCTAGGTCCTATGGTAAACCATCACAAGAGATGCGTCCCTCATTTTCAGCCATGACTCTATTTGATACTTTTGTAGAATCTTCAGTACCTATTTAGGGTGAGAAAGAAGAGGTGGCTGTCAGAGATTGGATATACAAAGAAGAAAAGTACCTACATAATGAAATTTTTTCTCCATCTCCTAAGACTTATGGGAGAGGATACACGTTGGTCACCAACATGGGCTACCCAGGTCATGGCCCTCTCAGTCACAGGTTAGATGCCAAGGCTGAACCACTCAACCATGCTCTTTTTAGTCATAGGACTAAGTCAACGGTTGGCTTGGGGTTTGATAATGGAAAGAACAAAAGTGTTCCTATCCTAGCTGCGACGGATAGTGACAGTGACTCAGATTATACACCTAATCTCCAAAACCAACAAGACATGATTGATGATTGGGTGCCTTCTACAAATCTCCTTTGGGGGGATTCAGATGACTTAATGAATTGTAAGCACAAACACAAATGCCAGAGAAGGTGATACCCTTCACAATCTTGAAGCTTCTACATCAAGGCATCCCAAGCCTTCTTGGTGTAAATGTCCTAGCAGAGATTCAAAAATAGATTCACATGAGTTTTAGTGGGACTCTCTTTCAGATGGAACAGTTGATTTAGACATGGATGTTGTTCATACCTATAGTACTCAACCCGATGCGACCAAAAAACCTAGTGTAGGACTAGAGGATTGGAATCCTTGAATTGCCTTAGTGGACGATGCTTCATTTGGTAGGATGAGTCCTAATTCGGGTATCTTAGAGGGAAACTTGACAGATCCTAACTATGCGATCACCAAGGATACTACCTTTCATATCAATAATGTTGAACTAGTCATTGACCTACCCCTTGTAAACCATCATTTGATTGATTGGTCACAACTTTTTCAAGAGCCTCAGCTCCTCACTTTTCACAATGACTATGAAATAGCTTGCTAACTAAATGCTCTTGAACTCGTAGTCTCTTCCACCAGTGAACCTACAACAAGTATGACCGAGCCAGATATTAAGTACCTCAATCACAAAATAAAAGAAAAGAAAAAAAAAAGAAATGGTTATGATGGTGAAAACCACTATGTGGCGGTGTCAGAACCCAAAAAAGTAAAAAGAAAGGACGTATCCGAAGGTGAAAACCTCTTTGAGGCACCTAAGGATGGGGTACTTAATAACCTACTGAGTTATTTCCAAGATAGGTCATCAGTTCTTATTGAGCCTACACAACCAGTAAATTTGAATACAAAAGAGGCTCCATAGGTGATTCATCTAGCTCAGTCTCTGTCAGTGCAAGAAAAAGAGGCATACACAAAGTTCTTACAAAAGAAAAAAATCAATTTTGCTTGGACATATTTAGACATGCCAGGGCTTGACACTAATCTTATTATGCATCACTTATCTATAGCTCCAGAAATTAAACCAGTAAAACAGAAGTTGAGGAAAATGCATCCTCACATAGCTCTCCTTATTAAGGCTGAATTAGAAAATCTCTTAGGAGCAAGATTTATTAGAGCTATTGACTATGCCGAGTGGATCTCAAATATTGTTCCAGTTTCAAAACATGATGGGTCCATTCGTGTATGCACAAACTTCAAAGATCTTAACAAAGCTTTCCCAAAGGATGAATTTCCACTCCCTAACATAGACATGATAGTGGATATGACTGTGGGCTATGAGATATACTCTTTAATGGATGGTTTTTTAGGTTATAAGCAAATAAAAATTAGCTCCTGAGGATCAAGAAAAGACAACATTCACATGTGCATGGGGAACCTATTGTTGGAACATCATGCCATTTGGATTAAAAAATGTAGGAGCCACATACCAAAGAGCTATGACCACAATATTTCATGATATGATGCATAAAAACATGGAGGATTATGTGGATGATACCTTGGCCAATTCTAAGCAAAGGGGTACACACCTACAAGATTTGGAAGTAATTCTAGATCGAATGGAGCAGTTTTAGTTAAGATTGAATCCAAAAAAGTGTGTATTTGGGGTTACCTTAGGTAAAATTCTAGGATTCATAATTTCTGCCAAAGGAATAGAGGTGGATCCCAAAAAGGTTCAAGCTATATTAGATATGCCACCTCCTAAGAACATTAGTCAGATGAGAAGTCTTTAAGGATGACTCCAATCCATATGGAGGTTTATTTCACAGCTTGCAGATAGAGCACAACAATTTAACAAGACACTGCATAAGGGAGCCACATGTCCTTGGAATGAGGATTACCAAAACAGCCTAGATCAAATAAAACAATACTTGGCTAATCCTCTAATTTTGATGCCTCCTATCCCAGGAAAACCATTGATTTTGTACATCTCAGTGATAGAATCTTCCTTGGGGGCATTGTTGGCTCAACTTGATGATATGGGGAAGGAAAGAGCCATCTACTACATTAGCCAAATGCTTTTTTCTTATGAGATCAATTATAATAGTATTGAAAAGTCTTGTCTTGCGGTAGTGTTTGCTTCCCAAAAGTTGTGACACTACATGCTTGCCCATACTATACATCTCATTGCAAAAATTGATCCTGGTGCAGGAGCACCCAATGGGACAGACAATAAATGATGGTGTTGTGATTTAGTGTCTTAGGGTCTAGATGGATCAAAGATCCTTATATGTAATAATAGTCCTATTTTGTAATGCCCGGCCACTACAGAATGCACTATAAATTCTGTAGTGGATCATGGTCAGAAGGACTTGGGATAGGTAGGACTAGATTTGTCTTGGTTGTTTTGGGAGTATTATGCATAACATACTTTTTTGTTTAGGTTCCTAGGTCTTTGGGGAAACATTATACCATTTCACTGGAAGTGTTTTTTTTCAAAATTGTCAATTCTCATAGTCAGTTTTGACAACGGTTTAAAACTATTTTTGCCCAAACGTTCACAACTTTTCAATTGTCAGTTGGAACTATTTGTGGTTGTTTTAAAGATCCATCAGTCTATTTAGGGCAAGAAAAAAAAGTTTGTGAAGTTTTTTTTTAATACAAGAAAAGCGGTGATGTTCCTAGAGAATTATTAAAGAAGAAAAGAAAACTGGTGTTTGTTTGGTATCGATTTCCTATGGCCATAAATCTGAAATTGTAATCCATGGGAAGGTTGTTATTATTCACTCTTTTCTTTTACATTTGATTTAAGACTGTATGGATGATTGTTAGAATTGAGATTAATAAGAGAAATAACCTAAAAACTGCTGTATTCCTGCAAAATGACTGGTGCATTTGTTTTGTGTGAACCGAGAAATCCATGAATGGTTTTGAATAAACACTGAACGCATTCAATGCTGATTTACATTTGTGGTGAGAATGGTTTGAAGCATATCAAAGGAACAGACTGAGAAGACAGATAAATTTCTGTAGAGTATAAAACTGTCATTTCCTGGTGAATGCGACTGTTTCATTGTTTTGGTTTATTTCCAATTGCATTTCCATAATAGTAAAACACAAACTCGACTCTGTGGATTGAGAGCATTTGAACCCATCATATGTGGATGACTTTGGGGTAGGAGTGATTAACTAGTGAAGACGGAATAAACTATTTTGCCTTTCAAATCGTGGCGTGCCCTAGGAAACGGGTTTGAAGACAAAACTATATGCTGTCATCCCTATGAGCCAATAGATGGATTTCCATCTCGGTGAGGGAATGGGAGAAATGATGCAGTGCTTAGTTTTTATTTTGTTTTCAAAATTGGACGATGTGATCGAAAAGAGGTGAATCTGGACGGTGACAAGACATTGAAGATGTCTGGTCACAAAAGTTCAGCAGTGAAGGAGAAATCATAACTTTCATGTGCAGAAGTTCAAACCATGGAAAGTGTTCAATACATACCTGATGTTTGTATTTCTGATTTGGTTTCTTGTCAAACTATAGTACCCTATTCTTGTTAAGCTTCAGCCCTTAGAGGCTTTGAAGAAGTTTTGAGCAGTAAAAGATTCAGCTACAATTGAAGAGTAGGTGAATGAACTAGAAGACCTGGTCACCAAGTTGGGTGTGTGGTGAATGTCAAGAAAAGTCTGTGGGAGAGTCTGCAGACAGAGTCCAACTCTGATTGTTGCAAATTGAAACCCAGAGTGGAATGTTCAAAGGAGGGGGTAGTTTTTAATAAGGCAGAAATTGATCACAGGGTCATAAAGTTTTGGAGGGAATTGAACAGGGGAGAGGGCGGAAGTGCTAAGTGAAGTACTCCACTAAAAGTAAGGCAAAGAAGAAGAATCTCAATGAGAAGTTACGGGTACATAAAGAATTAATTTTCTAAAAGAGATTGAGTACCCAAGATTGTAGAGTCTTGGTAGGAGCTATCTCAAATCCAGTATGGGAAGAGTGTTTGGAATTTAGTGTCATTAAAGCAAAGGTTGGAAGTTGTCACTGTTTTCATCTGGGAAGACACTGAATTTCTTTTAGAAACCAAGGCTCTGCATCAATTGGTATCAGAGCAAGAAAGATCCTTAAGAGAAGGATTTGACACCATGTGTGTAGAGGAAGAAGATGTTGAGATTCCAACAAGGATCACGAATGTAGAATTGGCCAAGATTGTGAAGGAGCAGATGGCCCTAAATAAAGAGTTGAAGAGAGAAGTCGAGAGACTCAAAGGAGAGGTTGATAAGAAGAGTGGTGGAGACTCTAAGGGAGAAAGGAGCGAAGCCGAGCCCCTTGAGCAGGATGAGGAAGAGGTCTTTGCAGATCAGAGACTGCTCTTGAAGACTTTGAAGTCCATAGAAAGAAGGACAATGGATGCTAAATTAGATCTACCCATGTTTAATGGAAAGATGGATCCAGAAGTAGCAATGGATTGGGTTGATTCTCTCACAAGTTTCTTTGAATGCGGAGACATACCCGTGAATCAGAGGGTAAAGATTGCCAAGTCCAAGTTGAAGGGACCAGCACTTACATGGTGGAATTTCACTGAAGATGAAAGGGTGAAGAATGGCAAGAGGCAGATAACCACTTGGAAATGAATGGTAGCCTTGCTGAGGGAGGCATATGTTCCAGAAGATTATGAAGTTCAACTTCATAAGAAAAGGATGAGTTTGAGGCAGAAAGATCTAGATGTCTCAAGTTATACCAAGGAGTTCCAGAGGCTGGTTATGAAGTCCAAAATAGTAGAACCGAAAAGTGAAAAGCTTGCAAGATATATGCAAGGGTTAAGAATCACAATTCGGGATGAACTCAGTTTGAGTAATCCTACCACAGTGTAGAAATGCTATCAGTTAGCATTGAAGGTTGAGGAAAAACTCAAGAGGAAGCAAGAACAAGGTGGTAGAGGAAGAGGATAGTGAGATTTTGGAAATAGGGGCAGAGGCAACTCCCAAGGGAGAGGATAGGGTCCCAAGGATTATGGAGAATCTAGTCATGAACAAAAGCAAGGGGAGAGCAGCTCTAGAGGTTCCTTTGGAGGAAGGAGATCAAACTCTAGAGGAAGATTTGGAGGAAGAGGCCTGGCTGTTATCAAATGTTTTAGATGTCATCAACCCGGACACTTGGCATCAAAGTGTCTTGAAAAGGGAAGTAAAAATGGTGAAAGGAGAGCCAATTTGGTGAGAGATGAAGACACACGCAGCACACATTTTGATGAATCCTTTGCAGCACCAGAACAAGGAGAGACACTCATGATGAGAAGGATGTTGATAAAGGCACCTAGTCCACCGCAACCACCCCAAAGGAAGACACTTTTCAGAACTACGTGTAAAGTAGGAGACAAGGTATGTAAAGTGTTAATTGATTTCGGTTCTATTGATAATTTGGTGTCTCTTGAAGCAGTTGAAAAGTTGAAACTAGAAAGGATGAAGCATCCCACACCCTACAAGGTGTCATGGCTCAAAAAAGGATAGCATACAGTCATAGAAGAGCAAGCATGGATTGAATTTCAGATTGGGAAGTACAAGGATAAGGTACTTTGTGACATAGTGCCTATGGACACATGTCATTTACTCTTGGGGAGGCTATGGCAATATGACTTGGAGGCACACCATGATGGAAGGAAGAACACATACTCCATAAAACACCAAGGTAAGAAGGTAACTTTACTACCCCTGCTGGATAATGGTGAAGAACAAAAGGATTCCAAGTATTTATTTGTAGGAGAAAAAGAATTTTTGAAAGTATTGAAGGAGAAAGATACTCCTTGTTTTGCATTGATAGCATTGCCAAAAACACAAGAGGGAAAGGTATTGAAGGTGGAGGAGGAACCTAGGAAAGTAGGTCCTAAGGAGGTAGCAGATTTGCTTGAAAAATATAAAGACATAGTGACTAAGGAGATGCCAAACACCTTACCCCCAATCCGAGAGATTATCCATAACATTGATCTAATCCCCGAAGCCACACTTCCAAACAAAGCAGCCTACAAGCTCACACCCCAGAAAAATGAAGAAATGTCCAAGCAAATCCAAGAACTTTTGGAAAAGGGTTTGATTACTAAAAGTTTGAGTCCATGTGCTATCCCTGCCCTATTAGCACCTAAGAAGGAAGGAACTTGGAGATTGTGTACAGACTCAAGAGCCATTAATAGAATCACTATTAGATATAGGTTTCCTATGCCTCAAATTGAAGACCTATTGGACCATCTAGGGGGTGCAAGGTACTATTCAAAGGTGGATTTGAAGAGTGGGTACCATCAAATTAGAATAAGGGCTGGAGATGAATGGAAGATGGTGTTTAAAACTAATGAGGGGCTATATGAATGGAGGGTAATGCCTTTTGGATTATCCAACGCTCCTAGTACATTCATGAGGCTCATGAATGAAGTGCTGAAAGCTTTTCTTGGCAAGTTTGTAATTGTGTATTTAGATGATATTCTCATTTTTAGCAAGACTAAGGATGAACATTTGGAACATCTGAATTTGGTGCTTAAAAGATTGCAAGAAGAAAAGCTCCTGATAAATTTGGATAAGTGTGTTTTCATGCAGGAAGAATTGGTATATCTTGGCTTTGTGGTTTCAAGTGGCAGCATCAAGATGGATCTGGAAAAGGTGGAAAATATCTTGAATTGGCCCTCTCCAAGGATCATGACAGAAGTTAGAAGTTTCCACGGTTTGGCTTCTTTCTACAGGAAGTTTATAAGGGGATTCAGTCATATATGTGCACCAATTCTGGAAACAATAAAAGGGGGGCAAAAATGCAAGTTTGTATGGACTAAAGAGGCTGAGGAGGCTTTCCAAAGTCTGAAACAAAAGGTGGCACAACAGCCTGTCCTAGTTTTTCCAGATTTTCAAAAAGTCTTTGTGATAGAATGTGATGCTTCTAATGTTGCTATAGGGGCTGTTTTAAGCCAAGAAGGAAGACCTGTGGCATTTTTCAATGAAAAGTTGAATGAGGCAAAGAGGAAGTACTCCTCTTATGATCTTGAGTTGTACTCTTTGGTGCAAGCCTTGAAGAAATGGAGGCACTACCTCCTTCCAAAAGAGTTTATTGTTTGCACGGATAATCAAGCACTCAGTTTCTTGAACAGCCAAGAGAAGTTGAGCCACAAACACATGAAGTGGGTTGAGTCAATTCAAGCCTACACATTCTCTATCAAACACAAGAAAGGAGTGGCAAATAAAGTGGCTGATGCGTTAAGCAGGAGGGCCATGACAGTCCAAGAGGTAAAATTGCAAAGTGTAGGTATTGATTCCTTGAAAGATATGTATGAAAATGATGAGGATTTTCATGAAATCTATAGGGTCTGTTTTGATTTTTCTGAAGCATATCATGCTGAATATGCTGATTACTTGATTCAAGATGGTTTGTGGTTTAAGGGACATCAACTATGCATTCCTAGGTGTTCTATGAGGGATAACATAGTTAAAGAGAAGCATTGTGGGAGTATGAGTGGACACTTTGGGCTGGATAAAACCCTCGAACAGGTGAGAAGATATTACTTTTGGCCTAAGATGCAAGGGGATGTAAGGAAATTTGTTGAACAATGCACTATTTGTCAAAAGGCTAAGGGTACTTCCACTAATGCTGGTTTGTATCAACCATTACCCATACCTACGAGACCATGGGAAAGTTGTAGTATGGATTTTGTAATGGGACTGCCTAGGACTCAGAAAGGTTTTGACAACATCTTTTTTGTGGTAGATAGGCTCAGCAAAATGGCCCATTTCATGCCATGTAAAAGTACTAGTGATGTAACCTATGTAGCAAATCTATTTTTCAAAGAAATAGTGAGGATTCATGGACTGCCTCAAACTATTGTATCTGACAGGGATGTGAAGTTCATTGGACATTTTTGGAGGACCTTATGGAAAAGGTTGGGAACCAATTTGAGCTTTAGTTTAGCATATCATCCCCAAATGGATGGGAAAACTGAAGTTGTCAACAGATCCTTGGGAAATCTATTGAGGTGTTTGACAAAATAATACGGAGATAAGTGGGATAATATTCTTCCACAAGCTGAGTTTGCCTTTAATGATTCGGTAAACAGAAGTACAGGAAAAATTCCATTTCATATTGTGTATGGTCATCACCCAAGGGGCATATTGGAGTTGAGGGATCTCTCTCAAGATGGGCAAGTGAGTGCTCAAGGAGAATAGTTCGCTGACCACATGAAGGAAATTCATGATCAAGTACGATTGGCATTGCAAAAGAGTTCACAAAAATATAAAGAGAATGCTGATAAGAAGAGGAGGGATGTGCAATTTCAGATAGGAGATGTGGTATGGGCATATTTGAGGAAGGAAATATTGCCAAAGGGGAAATACACCAAACTTCTTATGAAGGAAGTGGGTCCTTGCAAGATTCTGAAGAAGCATGGGCTGAATGCTTATGAAATCTCTTTTCCCTCTCACCTTGGTATTTCTCCTATCTTCAATATTTGTGATCTAACACCATACAAAGGTCATTTTGATGCAGGTTCAGAGATTCATGTTGATGAACTGCAGACAGATGTTGCTGATATTCCTTCTCATGCTCCTAAGAAACTGGAAAGGATCATTGCTACGAGGGTCGTCAAAAGAACTCGGAACAATGTATACAAGAAATATCTTGTGAAGTGGTTTGGACAGCCTGAAGAGGATGCCACGTGGATGGATGAGGCAGCACTATAGGAGCATGGTGTTTCAGTGGGACAGCTCATCTCAAGTGGACTTGAGATCAATCCATCTGGGGAGTATGGTGCAGGAGCACCCAATGGGACAAACAATAAATGATGGTGTTGTGATTTAGTGTCTTAGGGTCTAGATGGATCAAAGATCCTTATATGTAATAATAGTCCTATTTTGTAAGGCCCGGCCACTACAGAATGCACTATAAATTCTGTAGTGGATCATGGTCAGAAGGACTTGGGATAGGTAGGACTAGATTTGTCTTGGTTGTTTTGGGAGTATTATGCATAACATACTTTTTTGTTTAGGTTCCTAGGTCTTTGGGGAAACATTATACCATTTCGCTGGAAGTGTTTTTTTTCAAAATTGTCAATTCTCATAGTTAGTTTTGACAATGGTTTAAAACTATTTTTTCCCAAATGTTCGCAACTTTTCAATTGTCAGTTGGAACTATTTGTGGCTGTTTTAAAGATCCATCGGTCTATTCAGGGCAAGAAAAAAAAGTTTGTGAAGTTTTTTTTTAATACAAGAAAAGCGGTGATGTTCCCAGAGAATTATTAAAGAAGAAAAGAAAACTGGTGTTTGTTTGGTATCGATTTCCTATGGCCATAAATCTAAAACTGTAATCCACGAGAAGGTTGTTATTATTCAATCTTTTCTTTTACATTCGATTTAAGACTGTATGGATGATTGTTAGAATAGAGATTAATAAGAGAAATAACCTAAAAACTGTTGTATTCTTGCAAAATGACTGGTGCATTTGTTTTGTGTGAACCAAGAAATCCATGAATGGTTTTGAATAAACACTAAACACATTCAACACTGATTTACATTTGTGGTGAGAACGGTTTGAAGCGTATCAAAGGAACAGACCAAGAAGACAGAGAAATTTTTGTAGAGTATAAAACTATCATTTCTTGGTGAACGCGACTGTTTCATTGTTTTGGTTTATTTCCAATTGCATTTCCATAATAGTAAAACACAAACTCAACTCTGCGGATTGAGAGCATTTGAACACATCATATGTGGATGACTTTGGGGTAGGAGTGATTGACTAGCAAAGATGGAATAAACTATTTTGCCTTTCAAATCACGGCGTGCCCTAGGAAACGGGTTTGAAGACAAAACTATATGCTGTCATCCCTATGAGCCGATAGATGGATTTCCATCTCGGTGAGGGAATGGGAGAAATGATGCAGTGCTTAGTTTTTATTTTATTTTAAAAACTAGAGGACACGATCGAAAAGAGGTGAATCTGGATGGCGACAAGACATTGAAGATGTCTGGTCACAAAAGTTCAGCAGTAAAGGAGAAACCGTAACTTTCATGTGCAGAAGTTCAAACCATGGAAAGTGTTCAATACATACTTGATGAATGTATTTCTAATTTGGTTGCTTGTCAAACTATAGTACCTTGTTCTTGTTAAGCTTCAGCCCTTAGAGGCTTCGAAGAAGTTTTCAACAGTAAAAGATTCAGCTACAACTGAAGACTAGGTGAATGAACTAGAAGACCTGGTCATCGAGTTGGGTGTGTGGTGAATGTCGAGCAAAGTTTGTGGGAGAGTCTGTGGATAGAGTCCAACTCTGATTGTTGTAGATTGAAACCCAGAGTGGAATGTTCAGAGGAGGCGGTAGTTTTTAATAAGGCAGAAACTGATCACAGGGTCATAAAGTTTTGGAGGGAATTGAACAGGGGAGAGGGTGGAAGTGCTAAGTGAAGTAATCCACTAAAAGTAAGGCAAAGAAGAAGAATCTCAATGAGAAGTTACGCGTACATAAAGAATTAATTTTCTAAAAGAGATTGAGTACCCAGGATTGTAGAGTCTTGGTAGGAGCTATCTCAAATCCAGTATGGGAAGAGTGTTTGGAATTTAGTGTCATTAAAGCAAAGGTTGGAAGTTGTCACTATATTCATTCGAGAAGACACTGGATTTCTTTTAGAAACCAAGGCTCTGCATCAGATCCTCTTAAGTATTTTCTTGGTAAGGCTGCTCTCACTGGTAGACCTTCTAAATGGATGATGATTCTTTCAAAATTTGACATAGAGTATGTTGAGCATAAGGCTATAAAAAGACAGGCCATTACAGACCAATTGGCTGATTTTCCAATCTGAGACAAAGCACCAATGAATGTTGAGTTTCCAGATGAACGCGTAATGTACATGACTACAAGAACATGGAAGATGTTCTTTGATGGTTCAAATATGAAAAATGGATCAGGAGCTGGAGTGTTGTTTGTTTCCCCTCATGGTTGTACTATTCCTAAGTCCTATAAGTTATTATTTCCTTGCATGAACAACATTGTTGAATATGAGGCCCTAACCAATGGATTGAAAATGGCCATAGAATGGGCAATTATAGAGCTACATGTCTTTGGGGATTCACAATTAATTATCAACCAAGTAAATGAAGAGTACCAAACTAAGGATGACAAGCTGATACCTTACAAAAGGATGTTTGATTCATTGCAATGCTATTTCACATTTTTAACATTTCAATAGATCCCTAGAACAAAAAACAAGGCTGCAAATGCTATGGCTACATTAGCTTCACTCCTTCAGTTGGAACAACATGAATCAAGATTTGAATTCCTGGTGGAAGAGCTACACCATCCCATCTTTGACTCCCCTGAAAGCCATGTCATTTGTACCTTGGTCACTCATGAGTCTTCCCATTATGGTGCTATCTATTCATACCTTTGTGATGGAATCATTCCTGAATCATTTAACCAATCTGAATGAAGAAACCTTGTTCGTAATGCCTCTCGCCATACCCTTATCTCTAGTGATCTGTATAGGAAGGGTTTAGATGGGACACTTCTTAGGTGCTTGGAAAAGGATGAGTCCGACTGAGCATTAGTTGACATCCACTAGGGCATTTTTGGAGGATATTCTAATGGTCTTGCCATGGCCTGAAGGTTGCTTAGGGTGGGGTACTATTGGCCCACAATGCAGATGGATGCTATAGCTTTTGCCAAGTCTTGTGAAAAATGTCAGAAACATGGAAACCTGATTCATGCTCCAGGTAGGGAGCTTATTCCTTCTATTTCTCATTGGCCATTTCAGTGCTGGGCCTTTGACCTTGTTGGGAAGATTCATCCCAACTCATCAGGTGGACATAAATTCATAATTACTACTACTGACTACTTTACCAAATGGGTAGAAGCTGTTCCACTCTCTGTTGCTTTAGAAAAGACAATCTCTTTGTTCATATTGAATCACATCATTTGTTGGTTTGGGATACCTTCTGAGATAATCACTGACAATGGAGGTTAGTTAAAAAAAAAGGACCTTACACACCTCTACAATAAATTCAAGATAAAGAAACATTGGTCCTCCATTTACTTCCCACAAGGAAATGGACAAGCAGAGGCCTCTAATAAAACCATTCTTAAGATTCTCCATAGAATAGTTTACAAGAATGGTAGAGACTGGCACTTACAGATCAATCCAACCTTATGGGCTTACAAAATGAGTATTCATACTCCCATAGGGGCTACTCCTTTTTCCCTCACTTATGGTGCTAAAGCAATATTACCTTTAGAAGTAGAGATTCCCTCACTTAGAGTCTCTCTCAAAGGTTTGATTACAGATGAAGATTATCATGCCATGAGATTGCAAGAATTGGAACTTCTTGATGAGAAATGTAGAGCATCTTTTGATCACATGCAAGTCTATCAAAAGCATATGTCCAAAGCATTCAACAAGAAGGTTCACCCTAGAGAATTTCAAGTAGGAGATCTTCTCCTACGTGAGAATCATAAGAACCAACAACATCAAGAACAAAATGGCAAATTTGAACCTAATTGGCTTGGACCATACATTATTACTGTTGCTTTTGGGACAGGTGCTTACTTGCTGTCTAATGAACAGGGGGAACAACTCCCTGATCCTATTAATGTTTTTCACCTCAAGAAGTTCTATCCATGATGCCTATTCTGTCTGGGGGCATCCTTTGTACATATTTATTGATCCTGAAAAAATTCCAAAAAAATTCATATATGATACTGAAAAAATCCTAAAAAGCATATAAAGTCCTTAAAAAATATAAAAATACAAAATAAAAAATGCAAAACATTCAAAAAAATAGAAAAAGTGCCTTGGTGAAAACCTGGAAATAGGCACCTTGGTAGCAAAAATACAAAAAAATACAAAAAATCAAAAAATCAAAAAAAATTGTCAAGTGGTGAAAACCTGAAAACATGCACTACTTGAGGCCTTTGCACCCTTGTTTTTTAGCATGCGTCCTCGACACTTAGCCATTCTCCATCATGACTTGACTTTGTTGCCTTGGTTTGGAATTGGTCTTTGTCTTTGTCTAGGGGGCATACCTATTAGCATAGGTCCTTTAGGTGCATTTGTCTCTTGGGGCATTTCACAAACAAGTGTTTTTCAACACCACCCCAAACAATGTTTTTCAACACTATCCTAGCGTTGAGTGTTTCTCAACACTTATCAGATGTCTTACCCACCAGTCTAAGTATGATGCGATATCACCCATTAGCAAATTTGATGCTCAAAGTTTGACTCTATGACCAACACACACACACACTTAAACAATCAAGTCAATTGAGATATGTTGACTTTATTTTTTTTTGTGTGCTGTCTATGAGGATTTCTTTGATGAGTGGTCTCTCCCTAAGAAGTTTTTGATGATGTATAGCTAAAAGATTGAGGGTATGAGAACATGTTTTATTTATTTATCTACTTGTGGGTATATTTTGTTGATCCTAACTGTCATGAGCATTTATGATAGTCTTACTTGACACTAGGGATTGACAAGGTATTATCCTTGACTGTTTTATGTGAGTGCATGCTTATAGCCATCTTGACCTTCTTGTGTCCTGATGCAAGCATAATCTCACTATAGTAAACTTAGGTAATCTCACTGCACTAGTCATCTTGACCTACATGTCTTTGGTGCCTAGGTGGGATTCCCACATTCCTATCTAATATAGATCATATTCATATACCCATAGTTATACTAGTATGTATTGTATGATCTTATGACACTACCAATAATGCTCGATGATGATAATTAGATGTCTATAAGCATTGTGACCTTGCAAGTCAACCAATTTTCATAGTAGCTTGCATTTTTAGGGTCATGTTAGATTAGTTTTTCATTTTGCATATGGAAAGAGCTATCCTTTTCATCTCACATGGACCTGTTAGTCAACTGCTCTCATCTTCCTTTTTCTTGATCATGTCTTTCACTCTTTGTCTTTCATCTCAAACCTATTCCCATCATCACAAGGGGTTAATCTTATCATCATATCTATATCTCAAAATGTCATTTTAAAAAATATGAGTCTATATCATAAAAATGAGAATTAAACATACATCTATGAGAGAGAATATACATGAGCATATACATAAAAATTTTGAGAAAAATGACAAGACAATACATAAACTGATACATCCATCATAAGTGAGATGTACACACATGATATATCAAACATCCAGTAATCTCATATATATAAGTAATGATACACAGTACAAAGTGAGATCTCAAAATTTGGATCAAAAGTCCTAGGATATGTCCGAAACATCTAAACCTAAGCCCTAAACCTAGGGCTGACTCTCCCCATCACATGGTGGTGGTGGAGGTGGTGGTGTTGCCTTGTCTGGCACCATGTCTAATCTACCTGCCCTCTGAGAGTAGGATGGTGCTCTCTATCCCTCAGGTACAACCTATAGGTAGAATCTATGGTAATAAGTAGCTTGTGCTGTCTCTCTCTAGATCTCTGCTACATCAGCCTATGCCACCTGCTCCCGGCGTGTTATCTCTACCCTGAGATCAGTGATCTACTAATCTCTCTCTACCCTCAGGTCAACTAGTTGCTGGTCTCTCATTGCTATGGTGATCCTCAGCTACTGCATCCTTGTCTCTAGAGCTTGTATCCTGGCTCTCAAATCCTCCCCTCCTGAAGGTTTCTCCTGTTGTCCCTCTACCTGTCGGCAAGCTGGTCTCGCCTCATCCTTGGGGGTCATTGATCTCCATCTCTGTGACCATTTCTAGCCACTGATCTCGATCCCTCACCCCTCTCCATCACCCTCCCTCTCCCTCTCACTCCATCCCCTTTGGATCCTCCATCCCCTCCATCTCCCCCATCATCCCCCTGAGCAGCTGGCTATGCATCTGGTATGGTGAATCTAGGGAATGGAGCCCTACGCCTCTCTACTCTAAGCTGCATCTGCACTTGCATCCACCATGTCTTGAAGGTAATCCCATGGCTCTTGGCATATAGCAACTATCTCCTATACTACCTATTGGTAATCCAGCATCGGCAACCAACCATGCCCCTCCTCATCCTGAAATTGAGTATGTGTAGTGGTCTTCGTAGACACCCTCTGCTGGTGTCTAAACTATCTGTAGACCCGAGTAATAATGAATCTCTCCATAATGTCTGCATGACGACCTACTAATGGCTGACTACAAAGCATATAATCTAGCTCCTGCCTATCACCCCACTACTTAGATGTCCTGTAAGGTCTCTAGGTGAATGAGGTGAGCTCATCCAACACCTTGCGATAGTAAGTAACATCTTTGGTATGTACTTGGGAGATGAAACCGGTATATCTATACATGTAGGGATATTTGTGCTCCGTAGGCTGCACTTGTGTATGCACTACAACAATGTGCTCCCACGCCCATATTTGAGTGAGTATAGCCCTGCATGCCCAAGTCCTACTATCTCAGTAGATGATGTCATGTAGCTCATAGTACATCTCTGCTAGTATGGCAGGACCCCATGCCATACGATGAGGTCTGCCTACCAAGTCCACCAGTAGTCCGCCCCATCTGAGAGGGAATCCCTTCTGACTACGGTCAATCATCAGGGCTTGTGATATTAAAGATGCAATAATACATGGCACTGAAAAATCTTGACCAAAGTCGGCCATCAACCGATCCCAGTTGACATGTCGGTCTAGGATGGTGACATCCTGGAACATACCCTGGATCACTTGTCTCCCCTCTATCAGATCCTGATCATAGTATACCTGTGTCATCAAACAATCATGTTAGTTTCTATCATAAGGGAAACTTTATAACTTTGATTATCTATAAACATGATTATACTTACAGGCTCTCCATGACATGAAACTCGTAGGATCCGATAGACATCCTCCAAAGTGACGGATGCCTCTCCAGTAGGCAGATGAAAGGTGTTGTGCTCACTATGTCATCTCTTAGTAAGAGCAATTAGTAGCCCATGATCAACTTAGATATGGGGCATCTGTAGTAGGTACCAAAAGCCTATCGTCCTCAAATCGGCCTTGCCCAGATCATCCAGATCTTGGACAAAATGCAATGTAGTCACTTGGGGTGCTCTGATCTGGAGTGCAGGGAAGTTCTCATACAAAGTCATTTCAACCATTCCAGATGTTAGTACATATCATGAAGGATGTATAATATCAGTACAATGCATTTAAAAATCAAACATTGTCTAGACCCATGTCATTTTGCTCAAAAACATGAAAACATGTCAAAATTTTATACTAGGCGAGACTATTTTTTGATTACATGTCATGCAACACTTTGTCTTATAATAGTGTGATAGTTTTTGTTTGGGTGACACTTCACATAGTGTCGTGTGACATTTCATCCTGTGTCATGTGACACTAAATTAAATGCTCGTGTGACACTATTTTGACCCACAAAGTGTCGCATGACATTCATCCTCAAAGGGTGCGACACTTCTAAAGTGTCGCATGACTTTTCACCTAAACTAAAATTTTGAAAATTGAAAAACAATTAAAAACATGTTTTAATATACTAAATGCTCATAAATGATCCAAAAAAGCAAGTTTTTTTGAAAACATACCGGGGTAGCATAGTGTGGAGGCCGGTTGTGCAACCGACCGTGCTCAAACCGATGGCTGCGGACTGGAATCACTGCTTGCTGGGCCATTTTCTCTCTCTAAGCTCTCACAATTCTCAAGTCAATAAAAGTCAAATGATTTTGAAAATGACACTTTTTGCCCCTTTTATAGCATTTTGACTTTTTGACCTAATTTTCAAATACCTCAGAATTGTGCAAAAATTGCACTCTTCCCTAATTTCAACGTCCTGGATCCATTTTCAGACTCAAAATTGAAATCCAAGTTAATCTTGATAGTTAAAATTGTATTTCAAAATTTTCACCCTCATCTACATAGTTGGCTGACCATTTGAGGCCTGATCCTTTGATCTTTGTTGGGGCATCTTCATTTCTTCACCCCCATCTCTTTCAAACTTCTAGTCTATCATTCATTTTCACTCACTTCATCTTTTCAGTCAAACTAGGGCATGTTTTCACTGCCTAATGGTTATCCTATTGTCCTTTTTCTTCGATTATGATTTCTGGTGCTTTGATCAAGTTTATCGATTTGCTACTTCTCCTCTACCTGATTTTGATTTCGATTCCAAGGGGGCAGTACCTATCAGCTTTAATCTTTGATTCAACTTTATCATTCAGCTCAGCTTGAGATTCTTATTTTTAAACTTGATTATCACCTAGCAGCAATGGTGGTGATTTTGTCTTTCAATTTTTATCTCTTATTTTTCAGACTTGATTATTACCTAGCAATGACGGTGATAGTTTTTTCTAAGGCTTGATTTGCACCTAGCAGTGACGGTGTTGGTCTTGTCTTTCAACTTTTACTTATTTTTGTCCTGATGTGTTCCCAAAATGAACACACATCTGAGTTGTTTTATGATCCCAAATCAATCTCACATTTCAATTCTTCTTTGACTGCATGTGTTCCTGAAATGATCACACATTAGTCAAAGAGGGGCAAATGTATGCACCCTAAAATGGTAGCCTAGACTTTGGGCCCCCATTCAGAATTTATCAAATCCCTGAATCAATATTTTCAAAAATTAACATTTTTCAATTATATCAATTTCCTTGATCAAATCCTATTTTATCATTTATTTGATTATTCCTTGGGCTAACCATTTTATCCTAAAGTTTTTATTTGTTCAAAAGGAATATTTCCTCCCCTTTTAATAAATAAAAAAGAACCCCCTTTTCCTCTTATCCTAAGTTGCACAAATAAAGCATTATTCTTATTTTATAAAAGGAGAAAAGACACTTTTTGTCTCATATGGACACAAAAGTCAACTATTACTTTCCCATTGGAAGATATTTGTGCACATGGATTGCTCTTCTTTGATGCTCCATCGTTGATTAAGTCTTTTGCCTCTTAATCTCCATGGTCCATTCCTTTTTATTTCCTATAAAAGGAGAGCTCTCTTCCTCACATATAGAGATATCGATTCATGTTTTATGCTAATGTTATGCTACAAGTTTTTTAGGTCATTTGGAGCTCTTTGAAGACATTCTTGCATTCAAGCTTTGAAGACATTGTTGTTGCATTTCATTTAGTTTGCTTTCATAGTTGCATAATCATGGCATTTTTAGTATAGACTTTCTTTATGCTATAGATTAATCTCACATAGTTTAATTAGGAGGGATTGTAAGACTTGTACTTTCCTTTCATAGCCTAGTTTGCACTTTCATTTTCATAGACTAGCTTGCATCCTCATTCTTAGCTTACTTGCATTGCATTGCATTTCATTTGATTTCATTGGAGATATTGGCACTCTTTCCCTTGTCTTCACTTGAATCTCTCATTGTGTAGTTGAATAGCAAGGTCATTAGCTTCATAGCTCTAGCTGAGAGCAATTTTACAATCTTGTAACTCCATACATAGAGAGCTATGGATCAATTTTTGAGACCTCATTCTTGAGTGTTCTTGATTGTAAGGATTCATAGAAGTGCACTACTTTTGTGTGTACAATACTGATGTAATCTCCCATCATATATAGCATGTCTATCATATTGCCAAGGTCTACCCAATAAAATATAACAACAATCCATAGGCATGATATCACACAACAACTTATCATAGTATTTTCCAATCTTTAAATTCACATAACATTGTTCACTTACCAAGAGTGTATGCTCATCTTTGATCCATGAAATTTGATAGGGCTTCAAATGTTTTAACCTTTTCAACTGCAACTTTGTGACCATCTCTTCAGATGCCAAATTATCTAAGCTACCACTATCAATGATTACCTTCCAAAATTTGTCAGAAACTCTACATCTGGTCTTGAACAAATTTTTCCTTACCAGATCTTCCTTTTTACTTTCATTCCAAAGTGCTCTTCTTACCATCAAGTTATTTTCCTTCTCAGGTTCATTCAGTGACTCTTCTTGCACCAAAGCATTTTGATCGTTACCAAGCTTCTTAATTACATGTGTACACTCAAATGATCTATGTCCTTCTTCACAATTGAAACAAGTTCCTCAGAAACTTCCTTTTTTATAACCACCTTGGTAGTTACTGCCTCTATCTCTACATGAACTTTCACCTTTCCACTCGGTCTTTCCTTTATCCAGAGTTGTCTTTTCTAGTTCAGATCTACTATTTTCACCATAATATCTACCTCTTCCTCTAGGGAATCTACCACCTCTACCTCTTTGTCTTTTCTCATGTCTCTTATTCAATTTCTCCATAGCTTTCAATGAAAATTGATAAGCCTCTTCAGTGTTCTCCAATTTGGCCAAACTGATTTCTTCTTGGATGGAAACTCTCAAACCATTCAAGTATCTAGCAATTGTTTCCACATCATCTTCATCATGTCCAGATCTGATATCTAATCTATAGAATTCCTTGATATAATCCTTTATCGAGCTATCTTTCTGCCTTAGACTTTGCATTCGCCTAGCTAGGTTAATCTGATAATCACAAGGCAAGAAATTTCCTTTCAATTTATTCACCATTTTACTCCATACCTTGATTTTGTCTTTTCCTTTCCTTTTTCTATCCAGCTGCAAATGTTCCCACCATAAGGATGCATGACTTTTCAACTTTGTGCTTGCAATTTTCACTTTCTTACCTTCAGGTACATTTTCATACTCAAAATACTTTTCCATCTCTGTGATCAAATCCACCAATTCATCAGAATCCAACTTCCCACTATACTTAGGAGGATTAAAATGTGGTGTCGAATTCAAACTTGTCAAAGCCTTCAAGAATCTTTCCTCACCCTAATCCATCACAGATGCAGGTTCTACATCACCTTGACCTACCTCAATTTCATCATCACTAACATCTTCAAGATGTCTTCCTCTTCTCTAGGCTGTTTCAACAGCTTCCAATCTAGCAAAAATTATTCTCAACATGTCTACCAATCCTGGATCTGCATCTCACCTCCCATGAACCATCTTAACCCTCTACAACTACAGGTCAGATCACAATTTGCTACCCCATAACAATTCACTAGGCCTTCACAAGAAGGAACCTACAAATCTAGATTTGCAAACTTAGATCTATATCTCACCTCGCTCTGATACCACCTGACGCAAGCAAGGGTAGGAGGGGCCAAGAAATGGCTCACCCTAACCTGAACCACCTTGCTCAATAACATGACAAAGGAACAAAAACATAGTGAGAGAGAGAAAATGCAGGATCTTTCATATATTAACTACAAATTGATTCATACATGTCAGGCTGTAAGGCCTTCCTGATTTCATCTAGATATTACAATGAAATACAAAAGTCCTAAAACATGTGAGGATCTATGAACAATCTCAATCTTCTATCTTCTATCTTCTTACTAAAAACTAACTCCTAAACTCTAACCAAATAACTATACTTATACAAGAGGCTACCAAACTAATTCAACCTTCAAATCCACAATCAACAGAAGAAATGGTCAGATCTAGGACTACATGCCTCCCAATGATAGATACCAACATTAAATCTATGACCCATAATCAATGCACAAGTCAGCCTAAATAGAAACTCAAAATAAACTACTCGGTAAGCAAGGATGACTAAGCAATAGACATACATCACTGAGCACCAGTGAAATAATCGACCACCCAGGAGATAATCGACCACACCCGATAACCAAAGGAAACTGACCAACTACTGAGCCAACTCGGTCAAAGTAGGAATCAAGCAACACAGACAAACTTCAAAATCTTTTTGGTGACATAGGATTTCCAAGGACCTGAGATGCTCCTGCATCACCTATTCCTTGAAAAAGGATGGAGTGTGACATAAGCTAAGGGCATTGATGGACACAGAAGAAAAGGTATGTATTATTGCAAGAATAAGTTTTGTTGATGGAAGAAAATTCCTAGAGGGTATGAGGCATGAGCATGTGTGTTTTACTTTAATTCTAAAAACTGGTAAAGAGGAAGAAGAAGATGTACCTGCATAAGATGTAGATCTATTAAATGAGTTTCAAGATATTGTGTCTAATAATGTACCTAATGGATTACCACTAGTAAGGAAGATTAGTCATCAGATGGACTCAATTCCAGGATCTATTTTTATGAATAAGACAGCCCACAGAATGACACCAGCAAAAAGTGAAGAGTTCAATAGACAAGTACATGAATTGTTGCAAAAGGGATTGATTCAAGAGAGTCTGGGTCCATGTGTTGTACTAGAAGTATTTTCACCAAATAAGAATGAAGAATGGAGGATGTGTATATATTCTAGGGCTATAAACAAGATCACAATCAAGTACAAGTTTCCATTGCTGCAGATGGATGATATTATGGATTGTTTGAGTGGAGCTGTTTATTTCTCAAATATAGATCTAGAGAGTGGATATCATCAGATTTAGATAAGAGAAGGAGATGAATGGAAGTCTACCTTCAAGATAAAGGAAGTTTTGTATGAGTGGTTATTCGTGCCTTTTGGGCTAACCAATGCACCAAGCACTTTCATGCGGCTCATGAACGAGGTTCTGAAAGAATTTTTGGGTAAGTTTTTCATTGTTTACCTATATGATATTTTGATATTTAGTAAGACATTGGAGGAGCATATGATGCATATTCATAGGGTGTTTGAGAAGTTAGGTGAAGAGAAATTGTTGATTAATTTGAAGAAGTGTAGTTTTGTGAAAAGGGAGTTAGTGTATCTGGGATTTTTGGTTTCAGCATAAGGTCTAAAAATGGATCCAAAAAAAGTGAAGGCTATCCTTGAATGGCCTACTCCAAGGAGTGCTATAGAGGTAAGATCTTTTCATGGTTTGGCTAGCTTTTACAAAAAATTTATCAGGGGTTTTAGCAGTATCTATGGACCCTTGACTGAAACAATGAGAGGGGATAGTAAAGAATTTAAGTGGACTACAAGGGCAGAAAAAAGTTTTCAACTATTGAAACAAAAAGTTATAGAACACCCTATTTTAGCACTTCTAGATTTTAATAGGGTGTTTCAAGTAGACTTTGATGCTAGTGGTATTGCAATAGGAGTTGTTTTGAGCCAAGAAGGTAAACATGTTGCTTATTTTAGTGAGAAGTTAAATGATGCCAAGAGAAAATATTGTGTTTATGATTAGGCATTTTATGCTATAGTTCAAGACTTGAAGAAGTGGAGACACCATCTTCTTCCTAAGGAGTTTGTTTTGTACATTGATCATCAAGCTTTGCAATATTTGAATAGTCAAGAAAATTTGAATCAAAGGTATTTGAAATGGGTTGAGTTTTTGAAGAGTTACACATTTGTTTTGAAACACAAGAGTGAAAATTCTAACAAGGTTGCATATGTGCTTAGCAGAAGACAAAATTTTGTAACAAAGATGAAGATTGAGGTGGTTGGGTTTAAGAAACTCAAGAGTTTGTATCTAGAGGATCCTGATTTTGGTGAAGCTTGGAAATCTTGTACAGAACCTGTTACTCTAGATAGAATGAAGTGGTTGGATTTAATCATCCAGGATGGTATGTTATTTAGAGGGAGTTAGTTGTGTATTCCATGAAGTTCTATGAGGGAGAATCTCATCAAGGAGAAGCATAACAGAGGATTGGCTAGACATTTTGGTTGAGATAAAACCCTTACTTTGGTTAGTGATAATTATTACTAGCCACAGTTGCAGCAAGATGTCAAGAAGTTTATACATAGTTATCGAGTGTGTCAAATGGAAAAAGAAGTAAAGGAGAATAAAAGGTTGTATCAGCCATTACCTATACCAGAGAAGCCTTGGGAAGATATCAGTATGGACTTTGTTCTTGGTTTACCAAGGACTCAATGAAGACATGATTCAATTTTTATGGTGGTTGACAAATTTTTAAAGATGACACATTTCATTCCCTACAAGAAGACTAATGATGTTGTTGATGTAGCATAATTATTTTTCAAAGAAGTGGTGAGACTACATGGTTTTCCAAAGAGCATAGTTTCAGATCAGGACAGTAAGATTTTTAGATATTTTTGATGCACATTATGGAAGAAGTTAAAGACAGATTTAAATCTCAGCTCATTGCATCATCCATAGACTGATGGATAGGCAGAGGTGGCAAATAGGAGTTTGGGGAATTTGATGAGATGTTTGGTTGGAAATAAGCCAACTGGATGGGATTTGATTTTACCATAGGGAGAATTTGCACATAATAATTCTATCAATAGGAGTATTGGTAAATCACCATTTTGGATTGTATATGAAATTAGTCCCAGAAATGCATCTGAGTTGAGAAAGATAGACAAAGGAGAAATAAGTAGTGCTGAAGTTGAGGATTTTATAGAACATCTGAAGAACATCCATGAGGAGGTGAAGAAGCACTTTACCAAGATGAATACACAGTATAAGGATAAGGTAGATGAGAAAAGGAGGCATAAGGAATTTCAAGTTTGGGATAAAGTCATTGTTCATTTGTGAAAGGAGTGATTTTCAATAGGTACGCATAACAAGTTAAAAATGAAGAAGTTTGGGCCATGTAAGATACTGAAGAAGCATGATTCAAGAAATGCCTATGAAGTAGAATTTCCCACTGAGCTGAATATTTCACCATTATTTAACATTTTAGATCTAACAAAGTATCATGAAGGGGGTGTTGAAGATGAGATTACATAAGCACATTGGATTATTCCAACAACTACTTCAGCTATCAAGGAGATTGAGGATATACTAGATAGTCATGTTGGCAAAAGTACAAGGAACATGACATATGAAGAATATATGGTCAAATGGAAAGGATGACCTGTAGAAGATTCATCATGGATGACAAGGGAGGAAGTTAACCATCTTGGTTTTCCTCTACACACCTAAGATGTGACAGGGTCACTTCTCAAATTACCCTAGGTGTCTGATGAAGGAGCATCTTGGGTGTAAGAGAAATCTTGCATCACCCAAAAATATTTCTGGTTTCTTTTCAATAAGGGCTATCTTGTACAAAGCTTCTATTTTTGGAAATTTACTTTTTTTAGTAAGTTTTTTTTTTGAGCTCAAAATGGTCTATTTTCTTCCCTAAAGGTTCACTTTGATCATATCAGCCAACCAGTAAAGTTTCATTTCTAGATCAAGTCTAGTTTTGAAGATATTGAAAAATTTTGATATTGGCAACAAGGTACAAAAACTTTGAACTCAGTTTTTAAAGCTTTAGATGCCCCAAATGAGGTTGAAACTTCAGCTGACTAGAGCTTGCATGAGTTAAATGTTGTAGAGAACTTCGTGCCCTTTCTAAAATGGGGTAATAAGAGCCAATCAAGTCAACGGGTGATGACTTATGGTCTCCAAAAGTTGGGCTACCTAAAATGGAAGAAAATTAATTTCCTTAAAAATTTCTTTTTGAGTTTTGAAAGTTGTTTTGAGCCGACTATGATGTAATAAAATGAAAAATAAAATAATTATAGGGTTGGTCGGCCTTAAGGGATAAAATTTCTAGAACTTTCTCGGGCAGTGGAAATTTCCTATATAAGGAAGGCCCGTAGTGTTGTGTAGGGCAATTTTGGGTAATTATTCGAGGCTTTATCCTACAAAATATTCTAAAGAAAATGCCAATGTGGCTTTGCATATTGTAATTATGAATTTTTTAATTTCACACTTGTGGAGATAATAAGAAGCCCATTTTTTGTTCTTGTAAATTGTTATTGTTTCTTTGTTTCTGTTATGTGTTTGTGGTATTAAGGGGAGCACCCTTCATCAAAGTTTCTGGATAGTCTTAAGAAGTATGGAAGTCTTTCTTGATTGAAGTATGCTAAGTATGAAACCATGAATGAAGAGGAAAAAGAAAAGATTGAAGAAGCAATTGTATTTACTTTATAAAAATTTAGAACTACTCTGGTTGAGATGGCCAACTGAGTACCAGATGAGATTTACAACAAGATAGATGCAAGATGGAAATATGCTATGACATCTAAGAAAAAAATGAGGAAAATATTCCTAGCTATCACTATACCTAAACTATCAAGAAGAGGAATTAATGAAGCATTGGAGCAATATTCAAAGAAATTTCTAGTTAAGGCTAGAGCACTAAGGATAATGGTTGGTAAATTAGAAGAAGTACAAAAGGAAACTGATGACTTATGGAGAAATATCTTATTTCCTGACCTACTAACAAAGATTAAGGAGCAACAAGGTAAGTCATATCCTATTGATTTGACAATAGATAAAGATGAAGTTATCATTGAAGATATAACTGACAAATACCCCGCAAAAAAAATAGCAAATGATGAAGATGTAATGGAAACTAAGGTAAAGGACACTGAAGAAATGAATATTAATGATTCAACAAAAGAAAAGTTGATGGATGTAGATCTAGTCATTGAACAAATACTTAATTTTACCAAGATTGAAGAGGTTATCTTAGAGGCTACAAATGAAAATCCTACTAGTGTAGAAGAGTCTTCTGAACTAGTGGAGACTGAAAAAAAGGACACTACAAAGATTGAGACAATAAAAGATCAAAATACAGAGCCGATGATCGCTACCAAGACTACATGTCATCATCAATCACAAGAACCAAAGAAGGATAAGGAAAAGGATAAAGAAGAAGAAAAGAAAGAAGAGACTCATGGATATAAAAAAGAGGAAAAAAAACAAGAAGAGAAGAAGGAAGGGAAAAAAAGAGGAAAGAGATGACAGAACTGAACATACAACTACTACCACAACATGTGATATGAAGTTATCTACTGGAGAGAGCCTAGAAATTGCAAAGAAGAAGTCAAAGAAGAGAAAGCATGAAAAGGAAATAATTAACTTAAGCCAACCAATTGTAATACTGAAGGTTGACATTTCCACTCTAATCCCCAAAGAGTTATCATAATTTGGAGATTTACTCAAGAGGAAAGTAGCACAAGATAAGCTACTAGCAAAGAAATAGAAAATAAATGTACTAGAGAATGTCAAAGAGATACTGCAGGAGATAGTACCAGATGCAAATATAAATGAGAAGGGTAGTATATATAGTCAAATCAATGAACTGGAAAGTCAAATAAATCAACCAGGTACTGAGACCACCGAATACTTGATGCAAGTGCATATGAAGAAAATGGAAGATAAGATTATTGAATAATTACTTCAATCAGTAGCACTTGACAAGGTAACACTTTCTAAATTGGTTATCGAATTAGAAAAATAATTGCAAGATATTATTTCATTATTTTAGAAAAAAAATTTGATTTCAAACTTTACAAAATATAAAGGAAAAAGATGAATCAGTTGAGAAGGAGCTAAGTGCAGAGCTAGCCAAGGTCACAATCGAACCTGATACTTTCAAAGTTTATTATCAATGGATGAAGAACCTAATGAGAGTGCAACATGAGTTAAGGAAAGAGGAGAATAAAATTAGAATGGAACTCATGGAGTTGCAAACATTTCTGATACCCCAGATACAGTCACTGCAAAAACATACTCACAAGGAAAAAGGCTTAGTGAACACCCCTGATATAAGTGTTATGGATAGCATGACAAGTCTGTTAGGAATAGTTCCAAGAGATAACTAAGAGGCGGGGGGGGGGGGGGGGGGGGTGGTGAATTAGTTATCTACTAGTTTCAATTCTTTATGCAATTAAGAATACTTAAACATAAAGCATAACACATAAAAGAACACTTGAACAAAACACCAATATTTTGGTTACAGGGAAATCCAAATAGGTAAAAACCACGGTGGGAATTAACACCCACTAATATTTTCTACTAGTGTTTTATGATCCTTGCTAGAAGATCCTTAACCCTGTTAGGAGTTTCTTTACAATGTATTTAGTATAGTAGACTTGGTCAAGGGTCAGACCCTCTTAGGATTCTTTTGCAATTAACCCTGTTAGGGGTGAGGATGCACTGTCTGAGGGCACACTGCTCAAATGGGTGAAGGCTACAACCTTCTAAATAACAGATACACACTATATCTAGATCTTGGTGAGCTGTGCTTTGACCTGCTATCTAGATCAGTTCCAATGTATAGCACAAACACTTTACTTGGTCACATAGACCTTCTTATAATGGCTCAACACTTTTCACACTCTTCTCTACTCTTCACAATCAACTCTAAACCACACCTTAGCAATCACAAATGACTACCTATAAATATCTTTCTACTAAATGATATAATCAAGTTGGCCTATTAGAATCACCTTGAAATAATATTAGAGAAACCATAACATAATCCAATAATAATTTTTTCAGCTCTACTAAGCACACAACACATTCTGGGACCTATCCAATATTAATAAGTGTAGACGCACACTACACACTGTCGGCTCTACCAAATTAATTGAAACTTTCTCCTCAAGCTGAATTACATCATGCACTCTTAATAAAACATTACTAACTCTTCTCCAAGCACTAAACCAAGGTCACATACCACAATGATAGGTGCAACTCCTGAACCAATATAATCTCTGTCAGCTCTTCTAAATAAACACAGGAAACTGCTACTGTTGAATAGCGACTGCATAAATTCACTTATACTGATCATCATAATCTACTTCCATAAATGTAACATGACTAACATGTCTCCATCACATATCCAAATGCACAAGGCTCCATGATAACTATATGGATAATCATTCACTGAACACTGCATGTAACTCTATTAGGAATACTGCTGACACAAGTTGTTATATACCTATCTGTACTAATAGTTAACCTTTGCATCCATGATATCATGTTGATAACATGTCCATGTTGTATATACTAGAAGCTTACTACATAAGTCTTCCACACATGCTACTTACCATATGTTGTCATCAATGAAAAACATATAGTCAGTATTGGTTTGCTGGAAAATCTCCAACAATCTCCTCCTTTGGCATTGATGGAAACATATGGAATAAAAAACTCCACCAATCCAAATGAGATATTCTTTTATAACATTCTCCATTTCCTCATCAAAACTCCCCCAAGGATGAATCCTCCATCTACTGCAATATTCTTCAACATTCTCCATTTCCTCAACTGAACCGCTTCCATAACTGAATATTGCTCCCCCTTAGTATATTACTCCTTTTACTTCTATTTTTCATGACTATATATTACTCCCCCTTTGACATCAATGGGAAAAGGTGCCAAATAGTTTAAGCACTAGTACTACTCCTAAGGTAGAGTAGTCAACCATCCATCAGTCCCTGAGGAATGATGCTCTTTCTTCTTTCTCCTAAGCAGAATCAGGAAAGGGAATTACTCCCAACTTCTCCCTGAGATACTCAAAAGTATCCTTTGGCAAGGGCTTTATGAATATGTCTGCTAGCTGATCTTTAGTACTCACATAGTCCAAATTAAATTCTTTTTCTGCTACTTTCTCTCTTAGGAAGTGATAGTCAATCTCAATGTGTTTTGTCTTTGCATGCATCACAGGGTTCTTCGACATATTGATAGTGTTAGTGTTATCACAATGTATAACAATAGGATAGTCAATCTAAATTCCAAAATCTTTTATCATTTTCTTGATCCAAACAATTGTAGAACAATTCAGGGCTGCTGCAACATACTCTGCTTCTACTATTGACTGAGAGATACAATTTTGCTTCTTGCTTGTCCAAGTGACAAGTCTGTCACCAAGAAACACTGCTCCTCCTGATGTACTTTTTCTATCATCAACACATCCTACCCAATCTACATTAGTATATACATGATGCTCAACATTTTTTGAATTTGGATACCATAGACCATAGTCTATAGTGTCTTGCAAGTATCTAAATATTCTTTTTACTACCATGAGGTGGCTTTGTTTAGGCTTTGCTACAAATCTTCCAACTATGCCAATGGCATTGGAAATATCAGGTCTAGTTTGAGTAAGATAAATGATTTTTCCAATCATAGACTTGTACGATGTTATATCTACTACTGGTGAGTCATCTTCTTTTGTAAGCTTGCATCTTGTTATCATATGTGTCCCTACTAGCTTGCAATCATCCATCTTGAATTTCTTTAATATCTCTTTCACATACTTGGACTGATTAATGAAAATACCTTTCTTAGTCTACTGCACATTCAATCCCAAAAAGTATTTGATAGGTCCAATCTTTCTCATCTCAAATTAACTCTACATCTCCTTAGAAAATTCAGCACTAAGTTTTTCATTACCTCCAAAGATAATGTCATCAACAAATATAGCTACAAGTAGTAAACCTTCAGATGTTTCTCTTATGAATAGATTACAGTTTGATGCTCCTTTCTTGAATCCAATCTTTGTTAGATATCCATCTAGTCTCTCATACCATGCTCTAGGGGCTTTCTTAAGTCCATAGAGGGCCTTCTTTAATCTACATACCATATCAGGTCTGTCTGTTAAGGTGAATCATTTTGGCTGCTCAATGTATACTTCTTCTTTTAAATCTCCTTCAAAAATGCTTATTTGACATCCATTTGATAGACTTTAAAGTTTTTGACTATTGCATAAGCTAGAAACAACTTAATAGCTTCTAATTTTCTCACAGGTGCAAATGTGTCTAAATAATCAATGCCTTCTCTTTGCGCATATCCGTTACATACTAACCTTTCTTTTGTTTTCTTACTACTGTACTATCTTCATTCATCTTGTTTCTGAATATCAACTTTGTTCCAATAAAATTCTTATCACTAGGTCTTGGGACTAGTTCCCAAGTGTCATTATTAATAATTTGAGCTAGTTCTTCTTTCATAGCATCATACCAATCTGAATCATTACATGCATCTTTAATGCTTAAAGGTTCAATCTGAGATAGTAAACATACCACCTCATTGCTAGTTGAATTCTTTTCTTGTGATCTTGTTAAGACTTTTCCACTCTGATCTCCAATGATGTCATTCTTGGAATGGTTTCTAGATGTAAACTTTGGAACTTTAGGTGATACTGTCTCATCTTCCTTCTGAGTTTCTTCTTCACTTGTTCCAGGGTCATTGAACAATACATTGATACTGTCAAATATCTCTTCAACAATTATCTCACTAGTGGAGGGTCTAGGTTCATTTTTAATCATAGGTGAGTAATCATGATATCTTTCTTGAACCATAAACTTCTCATCAATCTTAACATGAGGACTTTCAATGATCTTCATCAATCTTAAGTTAAAACATCTATAAGCTTTACTTTTAGTAGAGTAACCAAGAAAAATACCTTCATCACTTGCATCAAACTTACCTACTGCTTCATCCCTCTTGATGTAGCACTTGCTTTTAAAGATTTTGAAGTATTTCACTGTGGGAACATTACCAAACCATATCTCATAAGGTGTCTTGTCAGCACCGGGCCTTAATTGTATTTTATTGATTGTATAGACTGCTGTATTGACCGCATCTCTCCAATAGGTATGTGTAACTTTTCCTTCAATCATGATGGTGCACGCTGTGTCAAGGATAATCATGTTTCTTCTCTTTGCAATCCCATTCTGCTGAGGTTTTCTACATGCACTTAATTGTCTTTTTATGCCAGATTCTTCACAGTAATCATAGAATTTTTTAGAGGTGAATTCTCCTCCTTTATCCAACTTTAGACATTTTATCTTAAGTCTAGATTCATTCTCAACCTTAGCTTTGAATATTTTGAACTTCTCAAATGCTTCTGACATATCTTTCAAGAAAGCAACCCACATCATTTTAGAATAATCATCTACAAACAAAATGAAATACCTTTCACCATAGTATGATCTTGTTTGAGTTGGTCCACATAGGTCTATATGAATCAGATCCAGCTTGTTCTCTGTTGAATTATGCTTTCTCCTGAATGAATTACTCACATGCTTACCCAATACACATTTCCTGCATATAGTATCATTTGGCTTTGCTATGCTAGGTAGGTCTCTTACTACCTTAACATTACTGATGTTTACTATGTTATCAAAATGGATATGACATAGTCTTTTGTGCCATAGCCAACTGTCATCTACTTTAGCAATAAAACAACTTGCTTCTGGATTAAGCTGAAAAACATTACCTTTAGTCTTTGATCATGATGCAACTATTTATCCTTCCTTGTTGTTAATGATACACTTGTTTCCATTGAATTGCAATTTGTAGCCTTTGTCAAGAAACTTCCCAACACTCAGTAGGTTATGTTTCAAACTGTATAGGATAAAATATGGATGGGGTCCTAGAAAAATGGTTTGCACATAAAAGAGACCCCAAAACCAATATTTTACACTCACATTTGAATTGTATTAATATGGAAAGTAAATGTAAATGACTAATGTTGAAATGAAGAGATAAAGGTACTTACCTCTAAAAAAGAACCTGCTAAAAACCCTATCAAATAGTCTCAGAAATTGTTGATTTCCATAATCTTAAACTAAAACTGTGAGATCTACAAAACCTAAAAATCTTTTCCAATTCTAAGGGAGCTCGTCTTTGACCCTCATAAAAGGTCAAAGGCTAAAATTTTATTCTAAAGGTCGATTCTAACTTTGTTTGTAGATCTCAGAAGTTCACCGAAAAGGGTATCCAAATTTTCTCTCAGATCTGAAATTCCGCACCTATACCTGCAAGAAAAATGATTTTGTTGTTTGTTTGGGGGGTTTTCCTTGGTCAAACCCTGGTTTGGAATCAACCTTAATAGTGAAAATGAAATGGAGAATGTTAGAAAGTAGTAGAAGTAGATCTAAGAATGAAGCTATGACATTCAATACATATGCAATTGTATTTGAAATGTAATGAAGTATGTTAATATGAAAGCTTGAACATAACATCAATAAATGTAAATCAAACCTCCGTGTTTGTATGCTTGGAATCCACTTTGAGGGAAGGATGAATGGATCTTGAAGATGAACAAAGGATCTTGAAGGAAGATTATGTAATCTCAAAATGTGCACTTCTCTAAGTCATTACTTCCAAGAGAATCCATGGGTGAACCCACAATAGCGGGTTACACTTTTTAGCCTGAACGGACACTAAACTCTACATTTTGAGAAAAATTTTCAGATTTGGATGCATATTGCTGTTGAACCACTTGAAATCAGAGGATGAAGTAAATTAGAGTCTTTTAAGATTTTCTGTCTAGATTCTAAATATATATTTTTTTATTTTTTTTGAATTTATTTGAATACTTTTTTCTTTCTCACACGAAAACTTGTATGGTGCTGAAAACGTCATTTTCAAATAGTAACACTGTTTTCATAGAGCATAACTTTTTTTGTAAAATAGATATGGATGTTTTTCTTTCAAATTTAGTTTTTGTAAAATCCATACAGAGGGCATGCAATTGGTTTGACATTATTATCACTATTATTGCATATTTTATTAACGTTTGAAGTTGACTAAACCAAAATTTTGACCTACCTTGACTACATAGCTTATAACTTATTGTGTATTTATCAAATTTCAATTATTATTTTTTTAATAGAAATTAGACTCGAATATGGAGGGCACTGTTATTTTTCAAAAAAAAATTTTCCTTGTTTTACTATTTTTCATTGAACGTCAAACTCATAGGTTTATATTTGATAAAAAACCTACATTCATTTAACATCAAAAACCATACACAATAAATTTTAAAATAGTCAAATATATAACCATTAGAAAGATAGTTTCAAGTACTTTTTGTATGCAAAAACACATCTTCTTATTCATCCATTTGATCAGCGTGCTTGAGGCCCGAAGCCATGAAATTCATAGAATTTCTTGAAAACTTGAAACCATGTCCCATTTTAGGCACTTTCGATAGAAAGTACTTTCGATTGAAAGTATTGACTTTCGATAGAAAGCACTTTTCCCAAATATACAAAATGTAGTCATTAATAAGAGACTTTCGATCGAAAGTCATCTAGTTTTGATCGAAACTATTTACGCCAAAAAAACTTAATATAGGACTTTCGATCGAAACTCAAGTACTAAGGACTTTCGATCGAAAGTCCTTTATTGAATTTCTATTGAAAGTAACAAAAGACTTTCGATTGAAAGTCAATTTTGATCGAAAGTATCTTGCATAAGAACTTTCGATCGTAAGTTTTGTACTTACAATCAAAAGTACATCTTGGTTTCTATCGAAAGTGAGTAAGGTGTTTTGCGGCAAATTCACTTTTTAGGCCAAATTCGTTCCTCCAAAAAAGTGTAACCCACTATTGTGGGTTCACCCCATGGATTGGAAACCTTGAGAAAGTGACCTAGAGCTCCCTAGGCATGGAGTCACAAGGATGTTTAGAATGCTCTTAGCTAGATCTATTAAGCCTATAACCTTTCTAGTAAACCACACAATGGGAGATTCAATGAGAAAATAGCAAGAATGCCAATATCTTCAAGAATCAAGATGAAAATGCAATGCAATGCTATGCTAGAAATGAAGATGCATGAATAAAACTATGCTATGAAAATGAAAGTATTACAAGCCTTACTAATTAAGCTATGTGAGTTAAGGTAGAACTTGAAAGGAAATCTAAGCTAAGAAAGCATAAACATGAAGCTATGATGCAAGAATGAAAGCTAGAATGCAAGAAGATCTCCAAAGCTCCAAAGTCACCAAGAAATCCTACAACATAAGATTAGTATGAAAGAATTGGTTCCTAGAATGAGAAGAGAGCTCTTCTTTTATAGAAAGTGAGAATCAACGGACAATGGAGATTAAGAGGGAAAAGATTTAATCAAGGGTGGAGCTTGAAAGAGGAGCAATCCATGTGCACAAGTCTCCTCCAATGAGAAAGAAGTGTTGACTTTTGAGCCTCATGTGAGACAAAAAGGCATTTTCTCCTTTTTATAAAATAAGAATAATACTTTATTTGTGCAACTTAGGATAAGAGGAAAAGTGGGGGATTTTAATTTAATAAAAGGGGAGGGGATTCCTTTTAATTAAATAAAGACTTAGGATAAAATGGTTAGCCCATAAAATATAATTGAATAAAATGATAGAATTAGGATTTGATCAAGGAAATTGATTTTATTAAAAATATTGATTTAAAATATTGATCAAGAAAAGTGATAAATCACAAGAATGGGGCCCAAAGTCTAGGTGACCATATCAGGGTGCATACATTTGCCCCTCTTTGACTAATGTGAGATCGATTTGGGATCACATGTAGTCAAAGAATGAAGTTGAAGTGTGAGATCAATTTGGGAGCACAGAACAACCTAGACGTGTGTTCGACGGATGGGAACACATGATAACAAAGATAAGCTGATTGAAAAAGAGAAGGTCAACACCCCTGTAAATAGATAATTGTCAAGTCTAAGATAAGAGATAAGAATCTCAAGCAAGGGTTGATAAAACTAAATCAAGGATTGAAGTTTGATAGGTATTTCCCCCTCGGAATCAAAATTGAAATTAGGTAGAGGAGAAATAGTAAATTGATGAATTTGATCAAATCACTAGAAATCATAATCGAAGATGAAAGATGATATGATAACCATCAAGCAGTGAAAATATGCCCCAAGTTGACTAGGTTTGACTGAGAAAGATATAGGACAAAAATAAAGTCAAACCTTAGAGAGATGAAGTGAATGAAAATGAATGAGAGACTAGAAGGTTGAAAGAGATGGGGATGAAGAAATGAAGATGCCCCAGTGAAGATCGAAGGATCCGGCCCCAAACGGTCAACCAACTGCACAGAAGAAGGATAAATTTTGAAATGCAATTTTGACTATCAAGATGAACTCAGATTTCAATTTCAATCCTAAAAATGGAACCAGGATGTCGAAATCAACCAGGGGTGCAATTTTTGTGAAATACTGAGATGTTTTGAAAATTGGTCAAAAAGTCAAAATGCTATATAAGGGGTAAAAAGGTCATTTTCAAATTCATTTGTCTTTTGTGATATTGAGAACTTTGAGAGCTCAGAGAGAGATTATTGCCCAGCAAGTAGTGATTCCAGTCCACACACATTGATTCGAGCACAGTCGGTTGCACAATCGGCCTCCTCACTATGGGCCCCGGTAAGTTTTCAAAAAAACTAGCTTTTTGAGTCATTAATTGCATTTAAAACACATTTTTTAATATTTCAAATTATATTGATGCAAAAGTTCATACCACACTTTGAAAGTATCACACACCTTCGATACTTTTTATCATGCGATAGTTCGTGGGTCCACAAAGTATCGCACAGATGTTCAATCCTGTATATCACGATACTAGATGAAACATCGTGCGATCTTGTGCAAACTTTCGTATACAAAAAGAGTATCACACTGCTATTGAGGAAAGTATCAAACAATAAAATATCCAAAAACTATATCGCACTAGTGTAATAAGAAATATCTCATGTTTTGAATTTGAACAATATGACATGGGTCTAGACAATTTTTGTGTTTAAGATTTTTTGTACTGATTTTAGGCATCCATCATGATATGTTCTAACATCTAGTTTGGGGTTATGGCTTGCAAGAGGATTTTTTGGTGCTCCTTATCAGAGCTCTGAGAGTGACTGGGCTACATTGCATGAGAGATCTAGATACTCTTGGCAGAGATAACCTCATCAACATGGGATTCAAGTTTTTGCTAGATATGCCCCATATTCGGGTAGATCATGGGTTGCTGACAGCGTTGGTTGAGAGATGGCATAGTGAGCACAACACCTTTCATCTACCTATTGGAGAGGTGATGATCTCATTAGAGGACATCTATCAAATATTCTGGATACCTAGCCATGGTGATTCAGTGAGTATAATCATGTTTCTAAATGTGCATAGATGTAAAGTTTCCATATGATAAAAATTGACATGATTTTTCTGTTGGCATAGGTACACTATGATCATGATCTGACTGAGGGGCGATAGGCTATCTAGGACATGTTCCAAGATGTCACCATCATTGATAGAAACCTCAGTTGGGACCGAATGATGGAGGAGTATGGTCATGATTACCCGGTTCCATGCATAGTGTGCTTGATAGTTGCACAGGCCCTTATTAATGATAGGAGCCAGAGAGGGTTCCCATTGGGTTGGGGCAGATTGGTTGCTGATTTGATAGCACACTCACAATGGATGGCATGGGCCCCAACTATCCTAGCTGATATATACCATGAGCTCCATGAGATAGTCTATAGGGAGAGCAGGACATGGGCATGTGGTGCTGTTCTAGCATAGGTATGGGCATGGGAGCACATCACCATTGTGCACCCACATGTGCAACCTAGGGAGTGAAGATGCCCCTACATATATAGATATATGGGATTCATCGACCAGCCCCATAGCAGAGACCTCACATACTATATGAGGCTCCTAGATGAGCTCACAACTTTTGAGTGGAGACCATACAAGACCTATGAGCAATGGAGCGACTGAGAGTGGGAGCTTAGGTATATGCTATGTAGCTGGCCACTATTAGGCTACCACTCTAAAATAGTTGAGAGATTTGTGATCACTCAAGTTTGGAGGCAGTTTGGACGGTAGCAGAGGCTACCTACGAAGACTACCACATATGCTTTGGCCAAGGATAAGGAGGGACAAGGATGGCTGCCAATGCTGGACTACCAGTAGGAAACACATGAGACTAGAGGTATATGCAGGGAGCCATGGGATTACCTTCCTGAGATGGTGGATGTAGGTGTAGATGTAGCCTACAGGGCAGAGTGACGAAGACAACCATTCTCACGTTTTACTATTCTAGATGCACAGCCACCGACATAGGGTGGTGATGGGAGTGATAGGGATGGGGGAGATGGGGGAGGGAGGGTGAGAGAGAGAGGATAGGGATTGAGATTAGGTGGCTGGAGATGGCCACAAAGATAGGTTTCCAATGATGAGGAGGAGGATGTGGTGAGACTAGTTCGCTAACAGGTGGATGCAGGATAGGATCAGCCTACTAACAGGGGAGGAGGGGAGGATCTCAAGGCTAGAGTGTAGGTTTTAGAGATTGAGATACAGTAGCTCAAGATTACCACTGTCATGTGAGATCAGTAGTTAGCAGTGTTATACACTAAGTTTGCACCCTTAGTTCAAGCTCTCGTAGTCTTGATAACTCAGTATAACTTGGGAATCATCTCTAGGTTGTGGGACCTCTGCTAACTGAGATGAAACCTCCAGGTTCTAGGCTGGTTCCTCTTTGATAATCACCTTAATTTTCTTCTTGCTATGAAATGAAATAACTTTCGAGGGAAAGGGATAGAAGGAGTTCATGTAAGGGAAATGACTTGAAAGCAAACTACCTACTAGGTGATGCACCAAAATTAGGGTTTGGATCTCAGTATAGAGGAATGAGACCAATGGAGAAATTAGGTCTAATAATTCATAACTCACTAGATAGGCTTGCATAAGTATTTCATAGGAGGGCCTGAACAAAAGACTCAACCTATGACCTGCAAACAAACATCCTCTTCTACAACTAGGTGTAAGAATGAGACAAGACTGCTAGGGGTTGTAGTATACCCACAAAACATCTAAATCAGATCAGACATAGTAACACACAAAATCACAGAAAATGAGAGGGACTAGGAACCCCAATTTCCATAAACAACATTCATAAACTTCAATCCAATAAGAGATAATCAAGACAATGAAGATAGGGATAGAACAAATATCACAAGTACCTCAAGAATGCCTTGATCATCAATGGGAGATTACAAAGAGTATAAGAACTAGAGGGTAGAACAAATACCACAGATGGCTTTCTGAGAAAAGATGACTTCCTTGCAAAAGTGGGCTTCTCTCCTTTACAAAAATGAACCTCTTGAGCACTAAGGCTCCACAAAACAATATATACAACACTCACTACCCACTGGCAGGAGTCCAAAACTGACCTAACCAGAGTTACAAATTCTTATAAAGCCTACAGTACAAGATAACATCAAATTCACTGAGAACACTCGGTAATCAGATCATATCTTCTTTTGCATGTATCCATCTTGTACTGAGCTCATCTATAGACACAACAACCTTGACTCAACTACCCACCTACAACTCCACTAAGCCATGAAGGCTTCAAATCCGATCTCATAGATATTTCTATTTTCAATAATAACCCTGCAAAAGGTGGTGGCAACCCAGTAAGAATTTCAACATGACATGGCCCCCTACAAAATCTATGGTGCTGACAATCAGATCATTCATTATCATCTTCCAACCATCAACCATCTCTATCCTGAAGAAATCAATTCCAGCTACCAAACTGTCATGCATGGCTATCAAAATGCAAAACCCTAGCAGAAAACCAGCACAAAAATTCAAATTTGAATGTTAACAGCTAGCGGGGCCTCGAGTTAAAATGCAACCATCGATGAAAGATCCTTCCCAGCAAATGAACAACCACAATGCACCTTGAAATCACTTAAAATCCCCTCTGACAAGTCAACCACCACCGCGACAGTCAACAACCAATCAAACTGTGCCATTTCAGATACACATTGTGACCTTCTGACATCGGACCCGCCGCTTGAGATACCGATGTAATGGTGGGTGCATGATCTTATAGCCCCAAAATATTCCTTATGCTTTTATGCCAGCCACTAGATCCTTACCTTTCTAAGACCCCACTAACACATCAGTCCACCTAGAAATCCTCATCATCATTCGGTGGCCAATCAAAAGCATGCATGTTAGCAATACGCGTCACTGGGACCACCTGACATATCTCTTTATTCCGACCCATAGTGACTTGAAAACTCATCCTAACCTGGCATCGAACCCACTAAAAATTTTGAACACTTTGGCAAATCTGATGTTTGGTGCAAGATCTCATACTTTGACACAAACCTTTGTGAAGATACGTCAACCGTCGATCTTCATCTTTCTGACATCCTTGCAGGTCCTGACATGGCCCCACTGCAACATCCAAGTCATCGCTATGTGGACCAATGAGAAATGAGCACATCATCATCCAAGGACCCACCTACAAGGGTCTCACAAAAAGCAAGATCGACAGCTAGTCTTATCCCCTTATAGCTCTGACAAAAACCTTGCAAACTTAAGATAGTCGTCGATCCTCTGACAATTGTCAGAACCTCTGACCACTGCAAGAACTTGGTCCCACTGACACAAAGATGACTTGATACATGTGGACCAATCAAAAGCTACCAAATAGGATGAGGTGGCATCGGTCCCACTGACACACTAAAGTGTTGTAGACATGGAAGATCTAATGGTCATCTTAAGATCTCAAGCTCTGACACCAGCCTATGCAAAGATACACCAACCGTCGGATCCCTCTAATCGAGACCCCACTAAGTTACCACCGGACTTCTAGGCAAATACATGACTGAAGGAAAGCTAACCATCACTAGGTCGCAAGAAGTTAAATAGTGACCAGGAAATACTTAGCGATTATGAGAATTGATGTATTCGCTAAGTCACCGAATAAAAAGGGGACTACCAGAAATAAATAGAGAACTGGCGACTGGGCCAATAGGAAATTAGTGCACATGGGAAATGTAAACCTTTAGTGGCCAAAAAAAGGTAATGAAGAATTATAATGGGCCAAAGGGTTTTGAGGGTTTTAAAAGGTTCCCAACACAATGACTAGTTTTATGAATATTTTGACCTGCAGACCAGGGACTTGAAATAATTGCAAAGGCCAGGAAACAAAACATGAGGTCATGAAACTTTCAAAGATGCTCAGTAGGAGTAAAAAAAAGACTTTGGAATAGGTTTTAGCCAAATTTGCATGTACATGGAAATTAGGGTAACAAGTAGATGCACGAGTCGAGATAGATCGGTGGGAGAGGGTAACACAGGCTGATGTAGCAAAGATCCAGAGAGAGGCAACATGAGCTGCATATTATCATGGACAAAGACCAAAGCTAACACAGTTATGCCCCCTAGACAAAGACAAAGACCAATTCCAAACCAAGGCAACAAGGTCAAAGCATGATGGAGAAAGGCTAAGTGTCGAAGACGAGTGCTAAGAAACAAGGGTGCAAAGGCCTCAAGTAGAACCTGTTTCCAAGTTTTCACCACTTGAGAGATTTTTTCAATTTTTTTATTTTTTTTGTATTTTTGCTACCAAGGTGCCTATTTCCAAGTTTTCACAAAGACACTTTTTCTATTTTTTTGAATTTTTGCAATTTTTTGATTTTATTTTTTTTCAAGACTTTATATGCTTTTTAAGATTTTTTTTTCAGCATCATATATGAATTTTTTTATAATTTTTTTTAAAATCAATAAATATGTACAAAGGATGCCCCTAGACAAAATGGGCATCATGGATAGAACTTCAAGTGTAAGATATTGATAGGATCAAGGAGCTATTCTCCCTCTATAGTAGATAACAAATAAGCACTTGTCCCAAAAGCATCAGTAATGATATAAGGTCCAAGCCAATTAGGTTTGAATTTTCCCTTTTGATCTCAATGTTATTGGTTCTTAGGGTTTTCTCGTAAGACAAGATCTCTCACTTGAAATTCTCTAGGGTGAACCTTTTTGTTGAATGCTTTGGACATACACTTTTGGTAAACCCTCATGTGATCAAATGATGCTTTACGTTTCTCATCAAGAAGTTCTAACTCTTGGAGTCTCATGGCGTAGTAGTCTTCATCTGTAACTAGACCTTTGAGGGAAACTCTAAGTGAAGGAATCTCCACCTCCAAAGGTAACATTGCTTCAGCACCATAGGTAAGGGAAAAGGGAGTAGCCCCTGTAGGAGTACAAATACTTGTTCTATAAGCCCACAAGGCTGGATTTATCTGTAGATGCCAATCTCTACCATTCTTGTGAACTGTTCTATGAAGAATTTTGAGAATGGTTTTATTTGGAGCCTCTGCTTGTCCATTTCCTTATGGAAAGTAAATGGAGGACCAATGTTGTTTTTATCTTGAACTTCTTATAGATTTGCTTTAGGTCCTTATTTTTGAACTAATCTCCATTGTCAATGATAATCTCAGAAGGTATGCCATATCGACAGATGATATGGTTCAGGATGAAAAGAGAAATTGTCTTGTCCAAGGCAACATAAAGTGGGATAGCTTCTACCCATTTGGTAAAGTAGTCAGTAGTAGTGATGATAAATTTGTGTCCACCTAATGAGTTGGGATGAATCTACCCAACAAGGTCAAAGGCCCAGCGCTGAAATGGCCAATAAGAAATAGAAGGAATAAGCTCCCTACCTGGAGCATGTATCAGGTGACCATGTTTTTGACACTTTTCACAAGATTTTGTAAAAGCTATTACATCCATCTACATGGTAGGCCAATAGTATCCCACCCTAAGCAACATTCGGGCCATGGAAAGACCATAGGATTGTCCCCCACAGATGCCCTCATGAATGTCAACTAACACTTGATCAGATTCCTCCTTTTCTAATCATCTAATAAGTGTCCCACCTAGACCCCTCCTATACAAATCACCAGAGATAAGGGTATGGTGAGAGGCATTTTGGGTAAGGTTTCTTCATTCAGAGTGATTAAAAGTATCAGGGATAATGCCATCACAGAGGTATGAGTAAATGGCACCATATCGGGATGAGTCATGACCAACAAGGGTATAGATGACATAGCTTTCTTGGGAGTCATAGATAGGATAATGTAGCTCTTCCACCAGGAATTCAAATCTAGACTCATGCTATTCTAAATGGAGGAGTGAAGCAAGTGTAGCCATAGCATTAGCTGCTTTGTTTTCTGCTCTAGGGATTTGCTGAAATGTGATGAATGTGAAATACCATCTCAATGAATCAACCATTTTCTTGTAAGGTACCTATTTTTCATCTTTTGTTTGATATTCTTCATTAACTTGGTTGATTATCAGCTGTGAATCCCCATAGATATGTAGCTCTATGATTCTCCATTCTATAGCCATTTTGAGCCCATTTGTCAAAGCTTCATACTTTTCAATGTTGTTTGTACATGGGAACAATAGTTTTTATGACTTAGGAATTGTGTAACCATGAGGAGAAACAAACAACACTCCAGCTCCTGAGCCATTTTGCATAAAAGAGCCATCAAAGAACATCTTCCATGTTCTCTTAGTCATGTACATGATGTGCTCATCTGGAAAGGAAACTTGAATTGGTACATTGTCTTGAATTGGGAAATCAGCCAATTGATCTGCAATGACTTGTCCTTTTATAGCTTTACAATCAATGTATTCTATGTCAAATTCTAAAAGAATGATCATCCATTTAGAAAGTCTACCCGTGAGAGCAGCCTTACCGAGAAAATACTTGAGAGGATCAATTTTTTCTATGAGGTGTATTGTGTGTGCAAGCATGTAATGTTGCAACTTTTGGGAAGCAAACACCACTGCAAAGAAATATTTTTCAATATTTGTGTAATTAACCTCATATTGAACAAGAGTTCGACTAATGTAATATATGGCTCTTTCTTTCCCATTTTCATCAAGTTGAGCTAGTAATGCACCCAAGGAAGAGTTTGTTGCTGAAACATGCAGTATAATTGGCTTTCTTGGGATTTGAGGCATGAGAATAGGAGGATTTGCCAAGTATTGTTTCATTTGGTCCATGTTTTTTTGACAATCCTCATTCCAGATACATTTAGCTCCTTTATGCAAGTTCTTTATGAGAGGTTGAGCTCTATCTACCAGTTGTGAAATGAACCTCCTTATTGACTGAAGACATCCCTAAAGACTCCTCATTTGACTGATGTTTTTAGGAGGTGGCATATCCATAATTGCTTGGACCTTTTCAGGGTCTACCTCTATTCCTTTGGCTGAAATAATGAATCCTAGAAGTTTTCCAGAGGTAACACCAAATGCACACTTTTTTAGATTTAATCTCAGTTGGAACTGTTCCATGCGATCTAGAATGACTTCTAAATCTCCTATGTGTGTATCCCTTTTTTTAGATTTTTCCAAGGTGTCATCCACATAATCTTCCATGTTGTTATGCATCATGTCATGAAAGATAGTTGTCATAGCTCGTTGGTATGTAGCTTCTGCATTTTTTAATCCAAATGGCATAACATTCCAGTAATAGGTTCCCCATGTGCAAGTGAATGCAATCTTTTCCTAGTCTTCAGGAGCTATCTTGATTTGATTATACCTAGAAAAACCATCCATCAATGAATAGATCTCATAACCCGCGGTCATGTCCACTATCATATTTATGTTAGGAAGTGGAAAATAATCCTTTGGGCATGCTCTATTAAGATCTCTAAAATCTATGCAAATACAAATGGACTTGTCATGTTTAGAAACTGGGACAATATTTCAAATCCATTCGGCATAGTCAATAGCTCTTATGAATCCTACACTGAGGAGTTTTTCTAATTCTACTTTGACTAGAAGAGCTATGTGAGGATGCATTTTTCTCAGTTTTTGTTTGACTAGTTTTACACTTGGAGCTATGGACAAGTGATGCATAATGAGATTAGTGTCCAACCCTAGCATATTTGAGTAAGTCCAAGAGAAATTAATCTTCTTCCTCTATAAGAACTTGGTGTATGCTTCTTTTTCTAGAGGTGACAAGGATTGAGCCAAGTGCACTATCTGTGGAGTTTCATCGGTACCCAAATTGACTGATTGAGTTGGCTCTACAAGCACTACAGATCTGTCTTGAAAATAAGTCAAGAGATGATCAAGTACCTCATCCTTAGGTGCCTTAGAGAGGTTTTCATTCTTGGATACATAATTTATTTTTACTATTTTTGGTTTTGACACCGGCACACAGTGGTTTTCACCATCAGAAATCTTATTCTTTTTTTCTTTTCTTTTTATTTTTCAACTAAGGTACTTGATGTCTGGCTCTATCATACTTGTAGCCAGTTCACTAGTGGAAGAGACTATAGGTTCAATTTCATTTAGGTAACAAGTTATCTCATAGTCATTATGGAATGTTAAGAGCTCAGGCTCTTGATAACGATGAGACCAGTCAATGAGGTGAGGATTAGCAAGAGGTAGGTTAATGGCAGGTTCAAGATTGTGGATACAAATGGCATTATCTCTAGTGACTGAAGAGTCAGAGTCTATCAAGTATCCCTCTAAGTGACCCAAATCAAGATTCGTCCTGTTGGTACCCTTAAAATTTTTGAGGAATGGGACACATTAGCATGCATCTGTATTATTTTGCTTTTTGAATGCATGTGGGAACTGGGTGTTTTCCGGGTGATTTCATAAAATGGATTTTTCCATTGCCTTTCATATGTTTCAGTGGTTTATTTTGAGTCCTAAAGTTGCATGTTGAAATGGGTTGTCATCAGTTTGTTCCTAGGGGGTCTCAAAATCAGAAAAATGTTGTGTAGAATTCACCAAGAAGGGCTACTTTGAGGTTGAATAATATGAAATCTGATAAGTTTCATGAAAATCTGAGTATAGCATCTTGTTGAGAACCTTGCATAATCTCTATGTGTCAAGTTTCAGGTCCCTATGATAAGTTTTGACCATTTTTATTCATCCCCTTCCAGAGGTGTTTTCTTGGATCTGCATCTTGCACTTTTCATAGTTTTGCCAGGAGCCCTGTTTGTGAAGCTATATCTGATACCCAGTGATTAGTCAAGAAGAATTAATGATGGATCTATATTGTAGACATGTTTCTCTCCTGCTTGTCCATTTTTAGCCCCTAGTGAATTCATTTCAGTACTTTTCAAAGCCAAATCCATTTTCAGTTTTAACTGTTTTGCTGAAACCCAGAAGTCCAGAAGTTTTAAGGGCTATTTTGACAATGTATAAAAGACACCTATGTGATCCGATGAGAAATATAATGATTAGGCCATGTTCCAATTTACACAAAATGTGTCCAGTTCTACAAAGTGCATTTTCCTAAAAATCCAAATGCCCTATTTTTCCATTGAATAACTTTTGACCTGTTGACTCTTTTGACGAAATTCTTTTTGCATTATCTTGCAAAGTTGGAGTACTAACCCCAGTCCCAATTTCAGCCCCCGACCAATCCATTTGTCTACCTTAAAAAATCAATTACGGTGATTAAAAATCATTTTCTGACAAGTTTGTTGCAGGAACAATTTGAACTGGGCAAGTTTGCACATTAATATCTTTTGATCCGGTTGCAGTCATGAAGTCCCATTTTGTAGAGTATTAGAATGTGGGTCAAAGTTCATGCATATTTAGTGGCAGGGCCCGGTCAAGTGATTATGTTAGTTTTCAAAGCCAGTTCTGAAGGCAGCTTGTATGATCTTGGCATAATGGAAAAGTTTAGTTTTCAAGGTTCCATGTGTGGCCATCTTTGAGGGTCTACCAAGTCTATCTAGGTGATCAACAAGAAACATTTTTTGGATTCATACTCAGCGTATGAAATATTTTCAATCATCAGAAACTCAAATCTTCATGAGTTGATTCCATGTCTTTTCAAGGGCAAATCCAGAGGCAATTTATGATGTTTTCACATCAGCATCCACACATGTTTTTAAGTTGTCAAATTTGATAAGGGATATCTCACATATGGATTCAAATCAATGACACAAAATTGGAAACACTAGTAGTGTGCTAGATGATGTTGCAACCAAATTACACAGTGGAGAGTTTAAAGACCCCCAATCAGTCCTAAAAGGTGCCAGGCACATGGTGGCTATTGAGATAAGTTGTGAGCTAGCTGTGAAGGAATTTTTCCACCTTATCTATATGGAGCAGGCAGTTTTATCTACAAGGCCCACAGATGATGGCAAGAATAGGATTGATGACTTCCATTAGTATGCTGGGGTGAAATGGTTAGTTGAAAAGCCTATAAGAATGTTTGATAATGAAGAATGGCTTCTCATTCAGAAAGTTGAAGTAGAGAAACTTCTTCAAGTCACCATCTGTCTGTCAAGAGATACATTAGAGAAATCTTTAATGTCAGAATTTGAATTTTACTACCTTAGTCATGGGGTGACCCAAACTACTCAGCTATGGAATGAGTAGTGCAAATTAATATTAAAGGATGCCCTTTGTAACTACATTCTACTTGGTATGGATTGTTAAAGGTCATTAATGCCAGGCTCTAGAAAAGGTGAAAGCAGTTTCAATAGGCCACAAGATGGTCAAGGTAGGAGTGGTGGTTGGAATGAAGGAAGAGGAAGTGAGCCTAATGTTGCTGAAGAGATTACTAGGCACTCACCATAAATACATAGGCAGTCAGCCCAAATCAAATGGGAAGCATCGAAATGGAAGGTTGTCTCACGTGAGCTTTTGAAAAGTGGTGTCTAGCATTTGAAGTGGGAGGACATCTAGAGTGGGGTCTCCTCAACACAACACTGCTTCCTACATTGATAGTTGGACTTATTTCACTTTATGCAATTGCCTCCACTTACAATTCACTATTCTAGCTACTTCTTTTCTTTAAATCTTTTTTCACTCTAGTCCAACTGGCTGTAGAGCTTGTACAATAAAATTCCTCACTTGTATCCAATTATGTAATCATGTATTGCATAATAGTCATTTCAACAAAGAGAAGGTTCCCATATGGTGCGTATTTGTTAGAAATGGAGGCCTTTGCATGCGTAAAAGCTTCTGACATGATTGATCAATTAAAGGCATAAAAGGAAGCACATACAAAGCATATGAATCCTTAGCATTTGAGAGGAAGGCAGTGTAAGAAGGAAGAAACTCACATTTCAAGAACAAAAAAGAGAGGCATGCACATTGCAAGGGGATTACTTCATGCTAGCAAAGGCGGCTCATATAATGTAGAGGAGCCTCACTCAATTTTGGGGGGCAGTTCACACGGGTGAAAGAGATGACTTTGCTTCTCATTGTATGGAGTTGAAATCCCATACAAATCGGACCAGTGCGAGTATGAATACATGGGGGAGCTTCATCAAACATGGTGCGTATTTGTTAAAAATGCATGAGAAATAAAAAGGGAGCTACTGTGCCAATGAAAAGGACCAGCACATCAAAATGGAGGGATCCCTACGCAAGTGTGGGGGCCTCATGTTTTTAAAAGGATTGAAAATCTATGAGTATTGGCCAGTGAAAGGGGGTACATGAGGAGGTGAGTGGCTTGTGTAAGAACCTATAAGTGGAGTCTAAACCCATTAAGTATAGAAAGTGTGAATTGGTGCCCAACGCAAGGTAAATAGGAAGGGCACTTACGCAACCAAAAGGAGGAAGACACACAACAGTGGTGGCCACTCTGGCTTTTAAATATCTTGGTGGTGGTCACTGCCAATGTGGCCAGAGCATGAATGGGAGGAGCCTCATGCAATACTAGTGCTGAGGCATGTTCTTTTGAAAGGAGTTGTTTGTAGCCTGGATGGACACATCACCAGGGCGAGGGAGCTCATTGATAGGAAGCTCCCAACCCTTCATTGGAGGACTCATGCACCTGTCTTAGGAAGCCAACGCATGGCAAAGGCACTAATATAGAGTCACGATGTTGTAGAAGTGTGGGAGTTATGTAGAAGATGTGCATGTCAAATGAGAAATTGCAAAGAGTTGTGCCATGAGGAAGATTAATGCCATTCACAACATATTCAATGTGGACTTTTGATGTCCCCTGAGTGTTCAGTCCCAGGATTTGGTTAATGCTAGCTGTTATGATATTAGTACTGATAGCATTGCTTGGTTTTCATGCTCATGCCAACCCTCTAAGGAAGAAGTCCTCCGCTAAAATCACTTTGGAATCACATGGACCAACTAAACGATGAATATGGTGTGTGGGAAGATTTTTCACTAAATTATTTTCAATGAACTTTCATCCCACATTCATTCTACTTGGTGAATCTAAAGTATTTAAATACAAAAGGGGTCCATATGATTGTAAAGCAAGTGGAGAGGGAGACTTGTGTGCTGCTTTCTGTGCTTGTGGGCCCACTTGCAAGTGTGCGCCAGCTGGACAAGAAGCCCACTAATTTTGAACGAAGATGCACTGAAAGCTTTAAAACTCTAAAAGTCTGAAGTGCCTTGAGATTTGTGTGGTAATCTAAGGGTGGTTGCATGATCTCATGGGCCATTTCTGGCCCTTGCGATCATGCACCAGGTTGACACATGTTAGTCTATTGAGGTGGCACCTGGTGGACAATGCGGCCAATCCGGGCTTACCACATGTCAGGTGGGTCTTGCTGTAGGGACAAAAAAATATTTTATTTAAAATCCTTTCTATGCATCTATTCAAAAAATCAAAATTATAAACATAAATTTATATAGTTTTGAACTATATGAATAAATTCAAAAATTTAAATCACAGAGCTGAGAGACCAAATTAATGGCTGGTGACTTCTTTTTTCACCCAAGTAGCAAGTATTATATATCATCAGAAAGGTCTGGACGTGACGATTTCATTTCTGGAATCAAATTTTGCACAGGTGGCCATCTACTCATGTTATTGATAGTTGAAGTTTCAGGGGGCTAGGAAGATATTTTTGAGATATCTGATTTGTTATGTCTGGTGACTCATGTGTTTTTCAAGGGGATAAAGCAGATCAGGTTTGCTATTCCAGACTTCATGACTCATTTAGTGAGTAGTTCAGAGTTTGACAAGTGTCAAGTTGTGATGCTTTCTGGTGTTTCCCCCTTCTCTTCTTATTATCCTTTCTTTTCAGTTGGAGGGGTTCCAATTTTGGAAGAACTTTGGTCTAGGTTCCAGATTCTGGGTAAACGTCCATTGAATGGTTCCAGGTTTGTGGTGATTCTAGTAGGGGGTTCTCCAAGAAGGTTCTAGAATAGAAGTTCAATTTTGGTTCATGATTGTCTAGCATAATGGTCAATGTTCTTCATTTTTTGTCATAGTTTTAATGCAAGTATTTGTAAATTTGATTGCAAATCAAAGTACATGTAAGGCATGTATGGTTTTTAGAGAATTGTCTTCATCGTATTGAGTTTCAATTTTAGTATGAGTTCAGTATTCAAGGGATATTGAGTTTGTCTTCTCCAAGGGAGAATGTATCTATTTGTATTTGGGTATCCTTCAAGGAAGGATTGTATAATCCTTCAATGCAGATTGGAAATTAATTAGTATTATGAATTTGTATGATTCTTCATATTGAGTGATGGAAATGTGTTAATGTAAGGCATTAATGTAGGAATATTAATCAATGAAACATGGTTTGTAGTTTGGGTTTATACCTATTGGTTTTGACTCCATGCCCAGATTAAAGGCACTAATCTTTACCGTTAGAAGTCATTTGCCAAGCAAGCATCAATTTAATCGATCAACTTTCCCTTTCTGTTGATGAGCTTGAAAGAAGTTTGAGCATGTGGGTAGGCTTCCCATATCAGAGATTCATCTCAATTATGAATCTCATCACAGGACATGTTTTTTCTGTCGAATCCACCAGTTAACCTGCTTGTTGAGTATTTGTAGAATGTTTTGTATCAATTAGATTAAGTAGGGATTAGGTACACTTGCTTGGGTCTGTGGAGCCCGAAGTGAAGAAGGAATTTATCTTTGTTAATTAGCATTTCTCTTGCCAGGAAAAGAGCATCAAAAGGGAGAGATCAAGTTTATGATCTAGTTGTTTACCTTTGCAAGAAAAATAGCTAACAAAATGGTGACTCTACTAGGGAAGCAATAAATGATAGCAAGTTGAAGATGTTCAATTCCTTGCTTTGCTGAATCATTCCAGGGTCTAGACCAGTTTGGATATAGAGTCTATTCTTTTCAAATTGTTATATGTTCTCACTGAATGTGAGTGGTGACTCTAGCATCTCTATTTGATCAGTGAATTCTAATCAAAGTATTAATATATTTGTGGTCCTAAGAAACAGTCAGTATTCTATTATGGTTGTGTTGTCTTTGTTGGTTTTGAAGATGGTTTAGATTTGAGAAAATCTCTTAGTTGATTTAGATTCTGTCCTCTGAAAAGAGGTGGCGGCTCTACAAAGTTTTGGAAGGTGATTTGAAGGAGGTTTCAAATCATTATTTTACACCAGCAACAATACTTCTAGGTAATTTCTTGTCAAAGTATAAATCAGTCCCTGAATAGGTGAGTCACTCACTAAAATAAAAGGGAAAGTAGTTTCAAAGTTTGAGTCATATTTATGAATAAACGATCTAGTTGTTAAAGAGTATCAAAGATATGTTCATGTTTTTGAAGTCAGTAGTTGCATAGTTCGGATAGAAATGTTGTCATGAGAACAAGCAGTATTGTTTTGTTAGTGTGTTAAAATGGAATTTCTAGCTATGATAGATCAAGAAGGTGCTTCTAGTTCTGAAAGTTTTCAGCCAGATCTAGAGAGCTATAAAGATTCAGCGTAATTGTATATTGATATTAAGATGTGAAATAGGAGAAAGAAATGAAGAATCTACACTGTCTTATTATAAGAAGTTTCTTATTGCATGTAGTGAGCTTCCTGTAGGTTTAGATTTTTATGAATCCCAATATGCTGAAATGTTCTTAGAACTTTCAATGCTTGAATCAATTAGTTGGACTACTTCCTTAAAGGATGAAGCACTAAAAAATGTTAAAGACTAGATAGAATCTCTTATAAATGTTGAATTCAATAATACCGAGTCTAGTTCATTTGGGGATTCTAAATCCTATGATGGTTTTAATGCTAATTATTGTGCTGATGATGAAGTTTATGAGTATCAAGGAATGGAAGATAAATTTTCAGCTAATAATGATTTCCCTGAGCTTATAGATTTCCCCTTTTCTCAACATGATAATAATGGCTATTTGTTTCAGCTTAATGATGTTTTTTGTGAACATGAAAAACATGGATATAATGTAGATGTTAGTTCCTGTAGTAGTTACTTCACACAAGGTAATGTGAGACAAATGAATTCAGTCCCAGTTTTAGAAGGAGAAGAGATGTGTAGCATCAGTAGTGAGAATGAGGAAGTGAAATGTGATGTTCAGTGCTAGATAAGTAGTGAGCAGATTTCAAGTCTTTTGGATGTTGACCTTTAGAGGTATGGTACTAAGTTTGTTTCAAAAATTCCATGCCCGGTTGACATAAGTTTTGATGAAAGTGATTCGGATGATGGCATGATGAGTGAAACAAATTCTGATGTCTCTTCTCCTATTTTAAATCAACAGTGTGAAAGTGCATTTCATTGTGATGATTTTGATAATGTTATTTTTGATAAGTACAATGATGAATGTGTTAATGAGTTTTCAAATTTACATGAGCTTGCTGACTATGATTCTGGTTTACATTTTGATGCTGAAGAGTGTAGTAAATCTGAAAGTGTTTTCTCAGATTTGCTAATGACTGGTTATTCATTCACTGACAAAGCTTGTTCCCTTCTAAATGTTGCTGATGTAGTTTGTGATCAGCAAGTTCTTTCCGGTTGTATGCAATCAGATTCTTATGTTGAGAGGTTTTACCTCAGTTTGCACAGTGATGAGATAGAAACGTTGTATTCTATTTTGCAAACTAATGCTCAAAATGTTAGTGTTTCTAGCCATGATGTGGAGTTGGAATGTTTCAATTTTGAACATGATTGTGACAATGAAGAGGGTGATGTTCTTACATTACAAAGTGATTAGTATTCATGGCATCATGATGGTTTTCCTTTTCCAGATAATGGTGAGTATGTGGATTAATTTTCTTATGATATGCTGAAAATGAATTATGATGTATCTAACTGGCTGGATGAAATATATGATTTTGGTTTGCCTCCGTTGCGTGGAGATGAGAATTATTTATTTGCTTGGGGTAAGGACTAATTTCAATTCATGGCTTTGAGCCTTTGTAAATAAGCTTCATTTTTGTACAGTTGTTTTCTTTCCCTTCAGTTGTGTGTTTTCTTTGAATAAAGGAACCAATTTTGAGAAGCTTGATGGAACTGGTAGTAAGTTTTTAAGAAGAATTGGAGTGATAAGAAGAGAAGTTAGTTTTTGGGGTGGTCTACTCTTCCAGAAGATTCTGATATTCTTTCCATGATCTTGCAATAAAGCATCCTCAGTTGGAACCAATGTTGGTACCCTTAAAATTTTTGAGGAATGGGACACATTAGCATGCATCTATATTATTTTTCTTTTTGAATGCATGTGGGAACTGAGTGTTTTCCAGGTGGTTTCGTAAAATGGATTTGTCCATTGCCTTTCATATGTTTCAGTGGTTTATTCTGAGTCCTAAAGTTGCATGTTGAAATGGGTTGTCATCAGTTCAATCCTAGGGGGTCTCAAAATCAGAAAATTGCTATGTAGAATTCACCGGGAAGGGCTACTTTGAGGTTGAATAATATGAAATCTGATAAGTGTCATGAAAATATGAGTATAGCGTCTTGTTGAGCACTTTTCATACTCTCTATGTGTCAAGTTTCAGGTCCCTGGAATAAGTTTTGACCATTTTTATTCATCCCCTTCCAGAGGTGTTTTCTTGGATCTGCATCTTGCACTTTTCATAGTTTTGTCGGGAGCCCTGTTTGTGAAGCTATAGCTGATACCCAGTGATTGGTCAAGAAGAATTAATGATGGATATGTATTGTAGACATGTTTCTCTCCTGCTTGTCCATTTTTAGCCCCTGGTGAATATGTTTCAGTACTTTTCAAAGCCAAATCCATTTTCTGTTTTAACTATTTTGTTGAAACCTAGAAGTCCAGGAGTTTTAAGGGCTATTTTGACAGTGTATAAAAGACACTTGTGTGATCCGATGAGAAATATAATGATTAGGTCATGTTGCAATCATGTTTTACTCCCACCATGCCAAATCTAGAGCCATGACCAATCCGTTCGACCAAGTTTCCATGCTCATTCCATTTGCAATTTTCACAAAATGTGTCCAGTTCTACAAAGTGCATTTTCCTAAAAATCCAAATGCCCTATTTTGCCATTGAATAAATTTTGACCTGTTGACTCTTTTGATGAAATTATTTTTGCATTATCTTGCAAAGTTGGAGTACTAACCCCAGTCCCAATTTCAGCCACCTACCAATCCATTTGTCTGCCTTTAAAAATCAATTATGGTGATTAAAAATCATTTTCTCACAAGTTTGTTGCAGGAAAAATTTGAACTGGGCAAGTTTGCACATGAATATCTTTTGATCCGGTTGCAGTCATGAAGTCCCATTTTGTAGAGTATTAGAATGTGGGTCAAAGTTCATGCATATTTAGTGGCAGGGCCCGGTCAAGTGATTATGTCAGTTTTCAAAGCCGGTTCTGAAGGCAGCTTGTATGATCTTGGCATAATGGAAAAGTTCAGTTTTCAAGGTTCCATGTGTGGCCATCTTTGAGGGTCTACCAAGTATATCTAGGTGATAACCAAGAAACATTTTTTGGATTCATACTCAGCGTATGACATATTTTCAATCATCAGAAACTCAAATCTTCATGAGTTGATTCCATGTCTTTTCAAGGGCAAATCCATAGGCAATTTATGATGTTTTCACATCAGCATCCACACATGTTTTTAAGTTGTCAAATTTGATCAGGGATATCTCACATATGGATTCAAATCAGTGACATGAAATTGGAAACACTAGTAGTGTGCTAGATGATGTTGCAACCAAATTACACAGTGGAGAGTTTAAAGACCCCTAGTCAGTCCTAAAAGGTGCCAGGCACATGGTGGCTATTGAGATAAGTTGTGAGCCAGCTGTGAAGGAATTTGTCCACCTTATCTATATGGAGCTGGCAGTTTTGTCTACAAGGCCCACAAATGATGGCAAGAATAGGATTGATGACTTCCATCAGTATGCTGGGGTGAAATGGTTAGTTGAAAAGCCTATAAGAATGTTTGATAATGCAGAATGGCTTCTCATTCAGAAAGTTGAAGTAGAGAAACTTCTTCAAGTCACCATCTGTCTATCAAGAGATACATTAGAGAAATTTTTAATGTCAGAATTTGACGTTTACTACCTTAGTCATGGGGTGACCCAAACTACTCAGCTATGGAATGAGCAGTGCAAATTAATATTAAAGGATGCCCTTTGCAACTACATTCTACCTGGTATGGATTGTTAAAGGTCATCAATGCCAAGCTCTAGAAAAGGTGAAAGTAGTTTCAATAGGCCACAAAATGGTCAAGGTAGGAGTGGTGGTTGGAATGAAGGAAGAGGAAGTGAGCCTAATGTTGTTGAAGAGATTACTAGGCACTCACCATAAATAAACAGGCAGTCAGCCCAAATCAAATGGGAAGCATCGAATTGGAAGGCTGTCTCACTTGAGCTTTTGAAAAGTGGTGTCCAACATCTGAAGTGGGAGGATATCTAGAGTGGGGTCTCCTTCTCAACGCAACACTACTTCCTACATTAATAGTTGGACTTATTTCACTTTATGCAATTGCCTCCACTTACAATTCACTATTCTAGCTACTTCTTTTCTTTAAATCTTTTGTCGCTCCAGTCCAATTGGCTGTAGAGCTTGTACAATAAAATTCCTCACCTGTATCCAATTATGTAATCATGTATTGCATAATAGTCATTTCAACAAAGAGAAGGTTCCCATATGGTGCGTATTTGTTAGAAATGGAGGCCTCTACATGCATAAAAGCTTCTGACATGCTTGATCACTTGAAGGCATAAAAGGAAGCACAGACAAAGCATATGAATCCTTGGCATTTGAGAGGAAGGCAACGTAAGAAGGAAGGCACTCATGTTTCAAGAATAGAAAAGAGAGGCATGCACATTGTGAGGGGATTACTTCATGCTAGCAAAGGTGGCTCATATAATGTAGAGGAGCCTCACTCAATTTTGGGGGGCAGTTCACACGGGTGAAAGAGATGAGTTTGCTTCTCACTATATGGAGTTGGAATCCCATACAAATTGGACTAGCGCGAGTATGAATACAAGGGGGAGCTTCATCAAACATGGTGTGTATTTGTTAAAAATGCATGAGAAATACAAAGGGAGCTGTTGCGCTAATGAAAAGGACCAGCACATCAAAATGGAGGGATCCTTGCGCAAGTTTGGGGGCCTCATGTTTTTAAAAGGATTGCAAATCCATGAGTATTGGCCAGTGAAAGGAGGTACATGAGGAGGTGAGTGGCTTGCATAAGAACCTATAAGTGGAGTCTAAACCCATTAAGTATAGAAAGTGTGAATTGATGCCCAGTGCAAGGTAAATAGGAAGGCCACTTGCACAACCAAAAGGAGGAAGACACTCAACAGTGGTGGCCACTCTGGCTTTTAAATATCTTGGGGGCGGTCACTACCAATGCGGCCAGAGCATGAACGGGAGGAGCCTCATGCAATACCAGTGCTAAGGCATGTTCTTTTGAAAGGAGTTGTTTGTAGCCTGGATGGACACAACACCAACGCGAGGGAGCTCATTGTTAGGAAGCTGCACACCCTTCATTGGAGGACTCATGCACCCGTCTTAGGAAGCCAACGCATGGCAAAGGAACTAATATAGAGTCACGATGTTGTAGAAGTGCAAAAGATATGTAGAAGATGTGCATGCCAAACAAGAAATTGTGAAGTGTTGTGCTGTGAGGAAGATTAATGCCATTCACAGCATATTCAATGCAGACTTTTGATGTCCCCTGAGTGTTTAGTCCTAGGATACGATTAACGTTGGCTGTTATGATATTAGTATTGATAGCATTGCTTGGTTTTCATGCTCGTGCCAGCCCTCTGAGGAAGAAGTCCTCTACTAAAATCAATTTGGAATCACAAGGACCAACTAAACGATGAATATGGTGTGTGGGAAGAGTTTTCGCTAAATTCTTTTCAATGAAATTTCATCCCACATTCGTTCTGCTTGGTGAATCTGAAGTATTTAAATACAAAAGGGGTGCATATGATTGTAAAGAAAGTGGAGAGGGAGACTTGTGCACTACCTTCTACGCTTGTGGGCCCACTTGCAAGTGTGCACCAACTGGACAAGAAGCCCACTAATTTTGAACGAAGATGCACTGAAAGCTTTAAAACTCTAAAAGTCTGAAGCACCTCAAGATTTGTGTGGTAATCTAAGGGTGGTCGCATGATCTCATGGGCCATTTTTGGCCCTTGCGATCATGTGCCAGGCTGACATGTGTCAATCCATTGAGGTGGCACCTGGTTGACAATGCGGCCAATCTGGGCTTACCACATGTCAGGTGGGTCCCGCTGTAGGGACAAAAATAATATTTTATTTAAAATCCTTTCTGTGCATCCATTCAAAAAATCAAAATTATAAACATAAATTTATATAGTTTTGAACTATATGAATAAATTCAAAAATTTAAATCACAGAGCTGAGAGACCAAATTAATGGCTGGTGACTTCTTTTTTCACCCAAGTAGCAAGTATTCATACCATCGGAAAGGTCTCGACATGAGGATTTCATTTCTAGAATCAAATTTTGCACAGGTGGCCATCTACTCACGTTATTAATAGTTGATGTTTCAGGGGGCTAGGAAGATATTTTTGAGATATCTGATTTGTTATGTCTGGTGACTCATGTGTTTTTCAAGGGGATAGAGTAGATCAGGTTTGCTATTCTAGACTTCATGAATCATTTAGTGAGTAGTTCAGAGTTTGAGAAGTGTTGAGTTGTGATGCTTTCTGGTGTTTCCCCCTTCTCTTCTTATTATCCTTTTTTTTCAGTTGGAGGGGTTCCAATTTTGGAAGAACTTTGGTCTAGGTTCTAGATTCTGGGTAAACTTCCATTGAATGGTTCCAGGTCTATGGTGATTCTAGTAGGGGGTTCTCCAAGAAGGTTCTAGAATAGAAGTTCAATTTTGGTTCATGATTGTCTAGCATAATGGTCAATGTTCTTCATTTTCTATCATAGTTTTAATGCAAGTATTTGTAAATTTGATTGCAAATTGAAGTACATGTAAGGCATGTATGGTTTTTAGAGAATTGTCTTCATCGTATTGAGTTTCAATTTTAGTATGAGTTCAGTATTCAAGGGATATTGAGTTTGTCTTCTCCAAGGGAGAATGTATCTGTTTGTATTTGGGTATCCTTCAAGGAAGGATTGTAAAATCCTTAAATGTAGATTGGAAATTAATCAGTACTATGAATTTGTATGATTCTTCATATTGAGTGATGGAAATGTGTTAATGTAAGGCATTAATGTAGGAATATTAATCAATGAAACATGGTTTGTAGTTTGGGTTTATACCTATTGGTTTTGACTCCATGCCTAGATTGAAGGCACTGATCTTTACCATTAGAAGTCATTTTCCAAGCAAGCATCAATTTAATCAATCAACTTTCCCTTTCTGTTGATGAGCTTGAAAGAAGTTTGAGCATGTGGGTAGGCTTCCCATATCAGAGATTCATCTCAGTTATGAATCCCATCATAGGACATTTTTGTTTTGTCGAATCCACCAGTTAACCTGCTTGTTGAGTATTTGTAGAATGTTTTGTATCAATTGGAATAAGTAGGGATTAGGTACACCCACCTGGGTCTATGGAGCCCGAAGTGAAGAAGGAATTTATCCTTGTTAATTAGCATTTCTCTTGCCAGGAAAAGAGCATCAAAAGAGAGAGATCAAGTTTATGATCTAGTTATTTACCTTTGCAAGAAACATAGCTAACACGCTCTACCAAGTGAAGAATCATCCACTAAAGTGACCTGTGGATTCAAATCTATAAATCCTATAGGTGACTCATTAGCTACCTTGGGATGAGAACTATAAGCATGGACAACATCAATGTCCATGTCAACTATGGAAGAATTAGAGAGAGACTCCCATTCATACTCATGTTATTCTATATCTAAATCGCGACTGGGATGTTTACACCATGCATGTTTTTGACACCTTGAGTTGGAGGCTCTAATATCACCAAGGGTGAAACCTTCTCAAGCACCATTCATGCATTGATGTTCTTGGATAGGATCTCCAGCATTGGATTCTTCTTGTTCTAGGCTTGAAATTGTTGTATGGGTAGCTGAATTGTCTGAATCTCCCCAAAGGAGATTGGTGGAAGGGACGCAATCTTCACACCTATCCTATTGATTTGTCAAATTTGGCATGTAGCTTGACTCATCTTCACTATCCAACTCATTAGGGATAGGAGCAATTTTATTTTCATGGCTTTCAAACCTTAGGCCAACTGTCTTCTTAGACTTGCATCCAAAAAGAGCATGATCGAGAGGTTCAGCCCTAGCATCCAATCTATGACTGAGAGGACCATGTCTTGGATAGCCCATATTTTTGTCAAGAGTGTACCCTCATCCATATTCCTTAGGAGAGGGAGAGAAGTTTTCATTGTGCATGTACTTATCTTCTCTGTAAATCTAGTCCTTAACAACTACCTCTTCTTTTTCATCCTAGATAGGGACTGAGGACTCTACAAATGTGCCAAACAAGGTCATGGCCGAAGAGGAGGGTCTCATCTCTTGGGAAGGCTTGCCATAGGACCTGGGTGAAATTGGATGTTTTGTAAAAGAGTCAAGTTGATACCCCCCATACCAAGGTCCATTGATTTGAATTCATCTTTGCATTGTGCTAGAGTCACATTGAAATCCTCTACTTCTCTATTAAGGGGAACATGAGTCCCTGCTGAAATGGAATTGACAGATAATGTGATATCCCTGGGTATACAAATTTCTACTCCATTATAGGGGAACTTAACACATTTGTGGTAGGTGGATGGCACTACTTGCATCTCATGGATCCATGGACTACCGAGTAAAATGTTGTATGCAAGAGGACCAACATCAATAATTTGGAACAAAATGTCCTTCTCCATGGGGCCAATCTTGACAAGAAGAAAATCCAACCCTTTAGAACTCCTTTTTGCCTCATCATAGGCTTTTATTTTGATCTTCTTTTGGGCATCTATGACCTCTTCTGAGTTACCCAATGTTTTCAACAGACTTAAAGAACAAATATTGAGCCCAGGACCCCCATCAATCAACACACACCTGACACGAGTCTTATGGATCATGACTTCAATGTGAAGGGCAAGATTATGTAGATGGCTCAAAGCTTTGTCATCATCTTCTAAAAAAGTGAGGTAATGTGGGCTAGCAATATGATTGACCATGTTTTGGAATTGGTCAACATCTATGTTGGTAGGAACATTTGCTATGCACAAGGCATCCTCAATTACATGCTTATGTCTTGGGGACAATTCCAAGAGTTCAAAGATTGAGATTTGAGTTGGGGTTCTCTGTAATTGGTCAAAAAGATTATAGCTTAGTTCAGGATTAACTATTGATTTGGTGGTGACATTCTTGGATGCCACTTGCTTTTGTTTACTGGACTGGTTGGAACTAGGACCTCTAATAACCACAGGACCTTGGCTTCTTGTCATGGCATTAAGAGCTTGGGATGACCTTTTAGACTGAGGACCCCTTAGCACAACCATAGGTTCTTCATCAAATATAGGAGGAGAGCCCACATCATAACCATAAGGATCTTTGTCCCTCATCATGTTGGCATTTTCCTCCACCACTTCATGCATATTGACCACATTTTTTGTAGCTGTGTAGGTATAGTTGATTTCGGCCTTGCCATTCTTTGGTTTAGAGGTTTCTCCCTTCTCATATTTAGGTAAAGGCTCCTTGAAAGCCTTGTGATTAGCATTAGTGTTCAAACCATCCACCTTAAGTTTTCCACTCTCAATAAGGTCTTGGATAATATGCTTTAGTTTCCAACAATGTTTGATGTCATGTCCAATACCATTGTGGAATTTGCAGAAAGCCTTCTCATCCCATGGTGGGTGCCAAAAATGTACACTCAAAATGTGCACTTCTCTAAGTCATTACTTCCAAGAGAATCTATGGATTGCAAACCTTGAGAAAGTGACCTAGAGTTCCCTGGGCATGGAGTCACAAGGATGTTTAGAATGCTCTAAGCTAGAGCTATTAAGCCTATAACCTTGCTAGTAAACCACACAATGGGAGATTCAATGAGATAAGGGCAAGAATGCCAATATCTTCAAGAATCAAGATGAAGAAGCAATGCAATGCAATGATAGAAATGAAGATGCAAGAATGAAACTATGCTATCAAAATGAAAGTATTACAAGCCTTACTAATTAAGCTATGTGAGTTAAGGTAGAACTTGAAAGGAAATCTAAGCTAAGAAAGCATAAATATGAAGCTATGATGCAAGAATGAAAGCTAGAATGCAAGAAGATCTCCAAAGCTCCAAAGTCACCAAGAAATCCTGCAGCATAAGATTAGTATGAAAGAATTGGTTCCTAGAATGAGAAGAGAGCTCTTCTTTTATAGAAAGTGAGAATCAATAGATGATGGAGATTAAGTGGCAAAAGATTTGATCAAGGGTGGAGCTTGAAAGAGGAGCAATGCATGTGCACAAGTCTCCTCTAATGAGAAAGAAGTGTTGACTTTTGAGCCTCATGTGAGATAAAAAGGCCTTTTCTCCTTTTTATAGAATAAGAATAATGCTTTATTTGTGCAACTTAGGATAAGAGGAAAAGTGGGGGCTTTTAATTTAATAAAAGGGGAGGGAATTCCTTTTAATTAAATAAAGACTTAGTATAAAATCATTAGCCCATAGAATATAATCGAATAAAATGATAGAATTAGGATTTGATCAAGGAAATTGATTTGATTTAAAATATTGATTTAAAATATTGATCCAAAAAATTGATAAATTGCAAGAATGGGGCCCAAAGTCTAGGTGACCATTTTAGGCTGCATACAGATCACACCATCATGATGGCTAGATCTAGGGTTTGAATGATGAATCTTGAATGCTTGAACCAAATCCCTTCAAAGGCTTGAATCTTGAATCCTTCAATGGAGAACTTGAATGGAGAAGAGGACTTGAATGCTTGAATGGATGCTTTCTTGATCACTTTCAGAGCTTGAGAGAGGAGATTTATGTTAGAAAGTAAAGTCCACCAAGATAACTGAGAGGGGGGGAGGGGTGAATCAGTTATCAGATAATTATAACTTTTATCATCTTCAACAACATTAAACCATATAAGCAATATAATTACCAACCATAGAAAGATATTTATACACTAACACAATGACACAAGATATGTTGACTAGGGAACCTCTTGATCAAAGAGTAAACCCCGGTGGGAATGATGCCCACAAAAGATGCACTAATATGAATATTCCTTGTGAGAGGATGGAATCTATTAAGAGTCTTATGAAATACATTCAGTACATATGAATCCCTGTTAGGAGATTTTGAATCCTTGTTAAAAGATTCCAAGCCTGTTAAGAGTTATAGAAGATAGAAGGACCCACTACCCAAACAGCTTTAGGGTAAGATCACTTAACACACTATCCAAATAATCTTTGCATTATTCAATAGAATAATATGTTACCTCTTCTCTGATTGTACCAAACCACACTCACTGTTACATCAGATTTCAATTTCAAATCTCTGTACTTCACATGTCTTCCTTCACATATTAGCTTTCATACTTAGCTCTATTCTTCACTTCATGCATACAGCATCACAACCGCTGCTACCATATCATCATTACAAACTTTTGCATCACAAAATCATACTACAACTATACAACAAGGAAATACATTCCTTCCTTTATACCACACTCAAATAATTACAAATGAGTCGGCATACAATTACAAAATAAAAGTTTCCACATGCTACACAAAACTGTCAGCTTCCAAATACAATAAATCTTCACTCATGTGACCTCAAAGTTTGTGTTGTCATCCACATCACTATTAATGTGTCTCCAACTTCCTTTTAACTACACAAAACTATATTCCATCCCGATTAGGAGATATCATCCGATTTCCACAAACCGCTACTCAGGAACACTGTCTGAACAATGCTTCTACCAAAATGATCATAACTTCTATGAATCAATGTATTAATATCTATGATCTTAACCATAGAAATATGACACATCAAAGAGTATAACCTCAACATTTTATAGCTCCAACTACAATAACCCATGTGTGCTAATCAAAACCGTCTACTTCTCTGCAAGTCTTCGGTAAATCACTGTGTTGACATCAATGACAATCATAGTCATGAATGCAACAACAACTACTACAGAATGGCTGCCAAACATTTAGCATTCATTTCTACAAATCTCCCCCATTGGCATTGATGGAAACATAGATGAAAAACATCCAATGTTCCAAAAATCCAATACTGGAACACTACTTCAAATCCTCTTCATCAATCAAATCTTGCTTCGTTATCCTATTTAGTTCTCTCCAACAGATGTTCTATATTTTTTTTCATGCATACTTCTCCCCCATTGACATCAATGACATAAATTCCATCACTAACTTAACAAAAACTCAATGTCAAAAAACACTTTTCAGAAAATACATTTACTAGAGTCCTCATGACTCAGCTCAGATACACATACTCCCCCATAGAGGAAGTACCAACATCTAGTCCAGAAGAAAGATAGGGCTCATATACCACTAGACAGATGCAACCAACTGCATCACTTCTCAAAAGTAGGCCGGGGCATAACCCCAAGCATACCTCTTAGATACTCAAATGTATCCTTAGGTAAAGGCTTTGTGAATATATCTGCTATCTGCTCCTTTGTACTTATGTACTCAAGTCTGACTTCTTTTTCAGCAACTTTCTCTCTTACAACATGATACTTAATCTCTATATTCTTTGTCTTAGAATGTAATACAAGATTTTTAGACATACTAACTATACTAGTGTTATCACAATGTATAACAACAGGTTCAACAAATTTTATACCAATATCCTTCAACATTTGCTTCATCCAAATTATCTGGTTACAATTGTTTTCTACTACTACATATTCCACTTCTGTTGTTTCTTATCATCAACACTACCTCCCCTATCAGCATCTATATATGCACATAGGGTAAAATCATCAAATTTTTCATACCGTAATCCATAGTTCATTGTGCCTCTTAAATATATTAGTATCCTCTTTATTGTTGCATAATGTGATTCTCTAGGTTCAGCTTGAAAGCTTGCTACCATTCCAACTGAATGTGCTATATCAGAACTTATATGAGTCAAATACTGTAATCCTCCAATCATAGATCTATATTTCTTCTATTCCACTGCAGGTGTCTCATCTATGCTAGATAACTTATGTCTGGTCACCATAGGTGTTCCAACTAGTTTACAATCCTCCATTCCAAATCTTTTCAAAAAATCATTCAAGTACTTTGTCTGACTTACAAAGATACCATCATTGTTTTGTGTTATCTGTAATCCCAAAAAGTATTTCATTTCACCAATCATACTAATTTCAAATTCATTCTTCATTTCATCAGCAAATTTGTCACTAGCTTCATCTTCTCCTCCAAAGATAATGTCATCAAAAAAAATAACTATAACTAACTAACCATTTTTAATTTCTTTTGTGTACAGATTGCTATCAGTTGTACCTTTTATAAATCCCAACTTTAACAAATACTTATCCAGTCTTGCATACCAAGTTCTAGGTGCTTGTTTAAGTCCATATAAAGCTTTCTTCAATTTACATACCATGTCTCCTTCTTGAGTTAAAGGAAAACCTTCAGGCTACTCAATGTAGACTTCTTCTTCCAATTCTCCATTCAGAAATGCTAACTTCACATCCATCTGATACACTTTGAATTTCTTGTAGGCTACATATGCCAAAAACATTCTTACTGCTTCAATTCTTGCAACAGGTGCAAAAGTATCTTCATAGTTAATTCCTTCTTGTTGTGAGCAACCCTTACATACCAATATTTCTTTGTTTTTTACTACTTCTCCTTGTTCATTCATCTTGTTTCTGAATACCCATTTAGTTCCAATAACATTCTTGTCTTTAGGTCTAGGGACCAATTCCCATGTCTTGTTCTTTTCAATTTGATCTAGTTCTTCTTTCATAGCATTAATCCAACTTTCATTTTCACAAGCTTCATTAGTAGTCTTAGGCTCAATTTGAGAAATCAAACATAACTATTCTTGTACCTTATTCTGAGTTAGAACTCCTCTTTTGATGCTCCCAATAATCTATTCAAAAGTATGATTCCTTAACAAACTCTTGCTAGGTGTCATTGTCTCAGATCTCTCTTCAGATGTAGGTTCTTCAATAACTTCACTGTGGCTTTCATTCAACAAATCACTATCAGTTTCATAAAAGAATTCAGTAGTTCTAGTATTAGGTTTAGGATGAGCTTCTTCATCAGATTCATAATCAAGCATTCTTTCCTAAATTTTGAACTTTTCATCAACTTTAACATTTGCGCTCTCAACAATAGTCTTAGTTCTTTTATTGAAACATCTATATGCTTTGCTTTTCAAAGAATATCCAATAAATATACCTTCATCCACTACTACATTTGGGGCCAAATTTTGATGGCCATTTGTTAGATTTTAAACACTCATTTGTGAAACTTTCGACACATGAGTCCGTCACCATTTTTGCATAGAAGATTGTGATAGAAGACCTATCCATCGGTTTACCGACACCATACCATGTCAAAAACTTGCACATGGCAATAGCTTCATTATGGCATTTCCTACGGTTCATCCATCGGAATTCTAATAACAAGACCTATTAGAAATATACAATCTCTATTGGAACTTACTATCGAAACCATATTTTTCTGACATTATAACTGTTGGAATACCGATAGTTTTCATCAAATTCTGGCAGATCTACCTATCAGTGATATGGCCTCACTATCAAAAGTTCTATCAAATATTTTCTATTTATGACACTTGAATTGTCGAAATAGTGACAGTTATGCAGTATTTTCCGACAGGTTACCCTGTCGAACGTATAGCATTACTGTCGCAAGGAATGTCATAAATTGTTTTTTTCTGACATTTTGTCTATCGAATGCATAGCGCTTCTATTAGAACTAATGCTAAAGTGTCAAAAAATTGATGGATAGGCACATTAAAGTTAACATAGCTCAAGAGATCATCATAGGTTGTCTCTTTCTTTGGTCTATATTATTGACATAATGTTTTACCTTTCATTAGCCCATCAAATTCGAGGATTTGAAAGAATTTAATAGAATATTTTCATGACAACGTATATTATTTAAGTTGACATTGCATGAATTTATCTACTTCGCGCACTTGTAGACTATAAGGACGGTGATAAAGAAGCATTTCCATGGGAGGGGATGCTTCTTTATCACTATCTTCATAGTATACAAGTGCGCGAAGTAGATAAATTCATGCAACATCAACTTAAATAATATACGTTGATGTGAAAATATTCTATTAAATTTTTTTGAATCCCTAGATTTGATGAGCTAATGAAAGGTAAAACATTCTATCAATAATACAGACTGAAGAAAGAGACAACCAATGATGGTCTCTAGAGCTATGTTATCTTTAGTCCTAGCTACCTGTCGATTGTCAAGAATAATCACCACCTTGCATTTATGTACACTGTACAAATTGATCACAGTCTTGCAAAAACATTTTACACTTGTACATCTCATCAATACTAGAGGCCTAAAGTAATTTTATATGATCACTAGTACATTTCATGCATGGATGAGAAAACACTATCCAAAGTTTCCAGATAACCATTTTTGAGAAGAGGAATGAGTGGAGGCCAAAGAAGGGATAATTGTGAAGGTTTTATAGATGTAGGTTACTGAATCATCATCTCTACACTGGTACTCAATCTTGCCTCCACTCCATATATGTCTTCTCATAATCTAAAAACTCTCCATTATTGATTCTCGTCATTTTTTCAGCATCTCCATGGACTGAGACCTTAAATTATTGAGCTTCTCTTTGTTTCAAGAATAGTTTAACATTCTCTACTTAACAGGGACAACCACGTGAAGGTGGAAGATCACCTAGCCCCTCCTAGGAGCATCTTATGACCCTTTACGACATTTTAAGACCTCTAAGATGTATTCTTAGGGATCGTAAAGGGTCATAAGGGGTCTTGGGACACAACAACTGAGAAACATAAATGTAGGCATCATGGTCACAATTTTTTGGAGACACAACATATTTGAGTGGTTTTCAAAGATGATGCAAAGTAGTGGTTCCTTTGCATCATCTAGGAATAGCACTCAATTATGTTGTGTCTCCAAAAAATTGTGACCATGATGCATACATTTATGTTTCTCAACTGTTGTGATATGTACATTGCAGTTTGTCATTGTTGCAGTAGTAGAGCCTATATTTCACAACAAAAAGGAAGACATCTTTTTAGCCTAGGTTTGGATCCTACCCTAATTGTCGAAGGATCTAGGGCTAGGCTTGAAAGATGTCTTCCCATTCTGTCTACAACATTATGTCCATCCATGATCTCAGGAATATCATCATCTTTCTACTCTTCATTTGCCAAAATGTATCGCTTCTTCAAGCTTGCAGAGTAATCTTATTAATAAAAGAACTCTTGCCAACATTAGGGTACCAAAATAGTTGATGTTATTGGTGCTTGTGCTCAAGGATATCAATTCAATATTTTGAAATGGCCAAATCATTTTTATTTCGATTGTAGAGAAAAGGAGTGGGAGAAAATGAGTGGGTGAAAGTTGATCGAGTGGGAGAGAAGGCATTGCATTTTATTTGATCATGAATGCTCTCTTAAATGACCAATCATGTTTTCTATTTAGTTTTTTTTTTGTGTTTTTTTTTTCCATATGCAGTAGATAAAAATCATGGCGGTAGCCACTTAGCCATATTTTTGATGTTCCAGGTATTTTACAAAGATAGCCATCTTTTTGATGTTCCAGGTATTTTACAAAGATACAGGTATTTGGATTTATCATTCAGTTGCTTGCAGTTATTGGTCAAATGCAAATATTTTGTCAAGTTGAAAGGGCAAGATATCAGTTTGGTGTTTTCAGTTTATGTTAAAAGTTGATTTGGTAAAATCCTCAAAAAACACACTACATGTCCTAAAATGTAAAGAAGATGAATGTTAAATGTAAGATATATATCTCATCCATAGTAATCAAAAGAAAGGACATGAAACTTATAAGGAGATTTACCAATCCAAAAATATAAGCGAATAGGAAACATGATTGGTACCTTATGAATTGGTTTTTGAGGTGCACAATCTTCATCAATCTCCTAAGAACAAGACCCCTCCTCATGAAAAATGCATTTAATAGATTAAACAAATCTACAAAACTGAACCAATGGCATGTTTAGAACAAAGAAATAGATTGATAATAATATGCTGAAAATTCTATTATGTTTAATACATGCAAAAGGACCAGTCCCAACAATTCTTAAACATACTTTATCTACTATGATAATAACATGATAATTAAATTGATAAAGGTGTTATCTACATTTAATCTACCAATTACTAATTACACAAAAAACAAATTACAAAATTCAACCAATGGCATGCTCTTCGTGTGGTACAAGGAAGATTTGGTTATGAAAAAAAAAGTGAAATGACCTCATCATTTTTATTTCGATTGGATAGAGGACTGAAAGCTAAGTGCGAGAGAAGGTATGTGATTTCTTCATCTTTCAAGCATTTCACATCATATTCGATTGCAAATTTCAAATGCATTGCATTTTATTTGATCACGAATGCTCTCTAAAATGACTGCATTCTACTGGTGTCATGCCCTAGCCCGTGCTTTATCTCCATTATTTGATATTATTGGTGCTTGTGCTCAAGGATATCGATTCACTATTTTCAAATGTTTGGATCATTTAGACAGTTACATTTCCTAATTGTTCCTCTAGTACACAGTCAGGAAATGTAATTGTCTAATGATTATATGTAATGTTGAATGGATTAAATGCTTTATTCTTGGTAGAAGTGAATGGAAGGAATAGTGTGTATTAAATAAAATCCAGTCACTTATTGAATGCTTTGGAGACTACTAGTTTGACTGTCCATGCACTACCAGTGACTGAGATTCATTAAAGGATACAAAACCCTTCATTTTGGGGTTATTGTGTGTGGATTCAAATGTAGGTTTGATTTGGTTAATGTTTAGAAGAGATCAATAAAGTATTTAAAGACAATCTTACATGTTTGGAGAGGTTTGAGAGGCACTTATCATGACTGTACCCTCACATACATTGACAAAATGATCCTTCGAATGGTTACTATGAATATGAATTATTTGATATAGCATATTGCTCATTTTACTTGAAGTTTGGAATAGCTTGTGCAAGTGTGAAAGTAGTTTTGATCATTTTGGTCGTGATTGTTCCTCTATATAGTCAAGAAATGTAATTGTCTAATGATTATATGTAATGTTGAATGGATTAAATTCTTTATTCTTGGTAGAAGTGAATGCAAGGAATAGTGTTGGTGTTAGGTTTCATTTATTATTGAATTCAATGGTTTCCAAGATGTGTTGAGGAGTTTGCTCCTTGTTTAATGTTAACTGTTCCTGTACAATCCACTCATACAACAGTGAAATGCTATGTGGAAGGGATGGTTGATAGTGTTCCTTGAGGGAAGGGGGATTTTGAAAGACTTGTTATCATTGTATTGTGTATTTCCAATATGTTTTGTTGCAGGGCAGACTGGGAGAATGAAGGATCACTCATCGATTGCATGATAACTCAGTTTTGAAGGGTCACTGGTTGAGGAGACAGTCAAGGTCCCGATGATTGGGCCATTGTAGGACCCTATTTCTTTGTATTAATTTCTATTCAAATTAGATGCATGGATTTCTTATGAACTAGTAGCTGCTATGTATCTTGCAACTACATCTATAAATTTGCATATACTTCTCTACGATTATAACCCACTTACAGATCAAAATAGAGAAACTAAATCAAAATCGTTCTTTGTCCTATTTCCTTTTAACAAAGTCTCAACTATCAATGATACAATATACATTTGATGCCCTAAGCTATCAAATATGCAAATGGTGCCTACCTAGAAGCTCACCAGGAGAATGAAGTATCACTCACTGATTGCATGATAACCTGGTTTTGAAGGGTCACTGGTTGAGGGGAAAGTTAAGGTCTGGATGATTGGGCCATTGGAGGACCCTAGTTCTTTTTATTAATTGATATTCAAATTGGATGCATGGATTTATTGTGAATTATCAGCTGCTATGTATCCTACAACTACATTCATAAATCTGCATATAATTCTCTAGGGTTGTAAGCCACTTAGGGATCAAAATAGAGAAACTAAATAAAAATTGTTCTTTTTCCTAATTCCTTTTAACAAAGTATCAACTATCAATGATACAATAAATTTGATGCCCTAAGATATCAATATAAATGGCACCTAGCTAGAAGCTCACGGGTTGTCCATTTGATAACCACAGTCAACATTTCAAAAAAATGGATATCCTTGAGCACAAGCACCAATAACATCAAATAACGGAATTAAAGCATGGGCTAGGGCATGACACCAGTAGAATGCGGTCATTTTAGTGATAGAAATTTACAATGCGGTCCTTTGGCATGTATTAAATAGAATAGAATTTTTAGCATATTATTATCATTCTATTTCTTTGTTGTAAACATGCCATCGGTTCAATTTTGTAACTTCATGATTGTATGAGTGGATTGTGCAGGAACAGTTAACATTAAACAAAGAGAAAACTCCTCAACACATCTTGGAAACCATTGAATTCAATAATAAATGAAACCTAACACCAACACTATTCCTTCCATAGTTGCAGGATACATAGCAGTCGATTATTCACAAGAAAACCATGCATCAAATTTTTATAAGGATATCCTACTAATCAATAGGAATTTTCTTGAGATGACAAATGATTATGCATTTTGATGGCAGTGTGCTAGTTCAAAAGGATAATATAAATCTGAAACAATTTTTTCTGATTTTCTCAAACTATAAATGTGGTTAAAGAGAAAATATTATGTGGAAAACCCACAAACCAAGCTAGCAAATGATTGTACATCAAATTATTCCTATATTCATTCAAGTATTGCTATGCTTCAGCTACCTGACCTTTGAGCTTCATCTAGAGGAATGTGTAGCTTTAAGATAGAGTTACTTCTTGGGCCTTACAATAGGGTGGAATATGATCAAGATTTGTTTAGGTTGTATCTTTGTTAGTCCCATTGTTAGGTTCTTATAGTTCATGGTTTGAATCTATTATGGTTGTATAAGGGATTTGTAGATGCTTTTTCTAACATAATTATTGGACACCATGATTGGAACAACTGGTTGTTGGCTATTGTACACATGAATCATATCCGTTAATGGTTCTTTTTGTTCAAGAATTCGTTGATCAATCTTTGAGATTTATTGTCCCAGCTTTAAAAGAGTGATAAAAGATATAGCGAGTGCTATCTTTTCCAAGTGTTTTGTGGGTGCCATTATCTTCTAGGAGTAATTGCTAGAACCAAATTATGTTCTTTGCCTCTAGTAAATATTGTAGACACAACCATCTTCTTGGTGAAGGGTTTCTTCCATCCCCATGAGGCACTATTGCATGGTTTCCATTCCCTTGTAGTATACTAAACCTAATTTAATACAAGTGTGCACTATTTTGGGTTCCATAATTTATGGCCCCTACACTGTGGTTGTTAGCCTAATTAAGAGAGGCCTAAATTTGCATATAATAAGAGGCCAACATGAAATAAACATCCAGAGCTTAGGGGGTTGTTCCCTATCCATAATTTATTATTTAAGTGCTAAGTGATGATGGGTATATCATGTAATTCATACCTAGTGTGTCTCTTTCTTTCTCTCCACATTTCACATTAGGAGTATGTGTTATAAAATACTAATGAAATCAACTATAGGTCAAATCTAATCAAAATTGCAATTTAAAGATTAAAATAGATCTTGAAGAAATATGGGAACCATTTTTGATAGATATTGTACAAATGAAGAAAATACTCCAAAGAGGAAATGCTTCAATGTGGAACAATTGAAGGACAATATTTTACTTTTATATGCACATCTGCAATGTTTTTGATATATTTCTAAGATAACAAAACCATAGAAAGAATAGCATATAGAAGAAAGTAAATAATAATGATCATACTTTGAGATATTGTGGAAAATTAAAGGAAAGAATGCTTGGTGGGGTTATCATGCAATCACTGAGTGATCCTTCATTCCCCTCTTCCAGTGACCCTTCAAAACCGGGTTATCATGCAATCAATGAGTGATCCTTCATTCTCCTAGTCTGCCCTGCAACCAAACATATTGGAAATACACAATACAATGATAAAAAGCCTTTCATAATCCCCCTTCCCTTAAGGAACACTATCAACCATCCCTTCCACATAGAATTTCACTGTTGTATGAGTGGATTGTGTAGGAACAATTAACATTAAACAAGGAGCAAACTCCTCAACACATCTTTGTTGTAAACATGCCATTGGTTCAATTTTGTAAATTTTTTTTTTGTATTAAATGCATTTAAATGGAACATTAAGTATAGTAACAATATGCTTAGTCTATTACTAATTGCAGATTAAATTCCCATAACACCTTTATCAGTTTAGCATGTTATTATAAGATACTAAAGAAGACTTGCTATTTGTTAGAGAAATCTTCACTGTCCCCCACAATGAAGACAATGAAGATTGACCTCCTACCCCATAACAAAGAACATTGTAATAAGAATAAGATAGTGCCAAGAAACATTTTCACAAATATGAAATGTGAGGAAAAGTAATAACATTAACAATGCCAAGATTCACAACATTAAATTTCACCTGCAGATGAGTTTCTACAGTGGGTTGCCCAGCATCAAAAATATGTTGAGTTGCATTTGAGCTGTAACTAAGAGTATCATGTAGAACATACCCTAAACTTTGAAAGTGTTCTCCAGCCTAGCAATTCAAAATTCAATCTAGGCAAGCATCAGTAAGTGAAATAAATTATAGACATCAACATCAACATCATCATAATCATTAGACATAAATTATAGACATCAACATCAACATAATCATAATCATTTGGAGGTATTCATTTTGGTCCTTGGATAGTACTATGTTTCTTGAAATTTCTTGTGATGCTTCTAAACTTTAAAGACATATTTTATGGCTTAATGATAATATAGATTAGTGTTTTGTTTTCTAATGGAATGTTGTTGATCATTCATGGTCTTGAAGAAACTTTTGATTGTTTTGATTCTCGAGTCTTGACGTTGTTTCTCAATGTGATATAGACTGACCACAAGATGGTTCAGTTGGTCCTCTCTTTCTATTTAATTATTTGTCTTCTTCATGGTGTAAGTGTCAATATGTTATAATCCAACCAAAATGTCATACCCCCACTTCTGACAAACCTCACAGCATGCAAATCACAACCAAAGACTTGGGTGATCAGCATACACAAACAATGATTACCCTTAGGAAACAATGATCATTAATATTCATTAATGGTGGGCAGTGATTCCTTGGTAATAAAGGCATTGCCAGCATTCATCATCTTAACCAAGTCATGGGTGCTAATCCTTGAAATAGCACAATTAGTAAAAGGAAATAACAACATAAGTCATGGGTGGTGATCCTTGAATTTGGAGTGAGGAAGAAGGAAAATTGGAAAACAAAATATGGAATAATCAGGTTGGAATTGGAGAAGAATTCAAAAATAAACTTGAATTAGAAAAAAGCCAAGTTATCTAGTTCTTTGTTTGAGGTTGGGTTTCAATTCTACTTTTGTTCTCCTCTGGGTTTGACTTGGGTTCCTTTGGTAGGAACTTGGGTGCCTGGGCCAATCTTGAGTGCACCTGTAGTATTATAAATATGATACATGAGGTATTTTATTCATAATTTTATAGGCTAACTCATTATTATGGTAACATGGGTATGACCACTCTCCATGCCTTATAATGGTACCCGACATAGACTGTGGTTCAAATGAAGTTGAACCAAATGTTGACTGTGATGGCTATGATCATGATGAAGATAAATATGAATATTAAATCTAAAATATGGCTTGTAATTTGAATTTTCATTGTGAATGAAGAAACTATAGATTCAAGTTGACTCATTCTATGTTGTAGTATATTTATTCCCTAGATCTACCATATTATATATGTGTAGCCTGTAAGGGACATCTTCTGCTCATCCATGTATCATAGCTCGGTGAGAGTTCTTAGGAGAAAGACAAGATGTTAGTGGGAGATGGAGAAACCAATATCAGAACACCACTTGAAGCCTTACAAAGTTGAGACTGGGATAAAAGCTACACTTGAGACCCTATATAAGGAACAAACTTATTGAGCTTCACTTTGTTTCGAGAATAGTTTTATATTCTATACTAAACAAGGCCAACCACATGAAGGTGGAAGCTCATTTGGCCTCACCCCCCCTAACATCAATCTAAATTCCCCGTTAACATCTAACATTCATTCATTATTTCATCCATTAATATAATTCATCTAACATTCATCTAAATTTCATCTAATAAAATTCATCTAACATTCTAAAGTTCATCTAACATCTAACATTCATTCACATATTAATAAAATGTGACATTCATTAATTATCACACGATAACATTCATTAACACATTATAAAATTTATGAACATTCACTACCACATAATTCAATTCATTGGCATATAAAAATTAGTCATTATCAATTAAAGTGCATAGATGACAATCATTTCTTTTTTTTCTTTTGATTTCTAGTTTTTAAGATGTAATTGTTAAGATGAGTATCAATATCATCATCATGATCATCCACCCTCTCCTTAGATCTCAATGCACGCCTAGTTGTCTGTTGATGCAAAGGGGGGTCATTTGCAATAACATATAAAAGGGTTAAATTAAAAACATTTTAAACATTTTAAAGTATTTCAGTACTTTACAGGCCATAATCGTATAGCTCTTTACCTGATCTAGTCACATCATCAACATCGAGGTCAGCTTGTCTGGGCTTGGCCTCAACCTCAGCATGCTCATTAACAATAGCCTCTACACTCTCTACAGCTACAATACAAATTGTTACATTAATCCAAACACCAATTGCAATTAAATTTGTATTACTACACCAATCAATTTAAGATGTTTACTTGTATTGCTATGATGCACATCCTCATTGTCATCAACACCCACAGGTTGTGTACGGCAAGAATCGGCAGGCTGCATTTCAATTTCATACACATTCATGTTATCATTGTTTTCTTACTTAAAACAAATTTACTCACTTTATGTTGGAACTTAACATCAAATAAACTAATTGATAAATAATTAAATTTGAAATATCATCTATTTAGCTTACTTACCCCGACGGATCCATCAGTAGAACCTTGTGCACTTCTTATTCTTTCTGCCACGACTTTATAGCCTTGTTGGAAGCCAATTCTCTTGTCCTCTTCTATGAGACTTCTATTGAACTCCGTGCCCTACATTTTTGTTTGGTATCGTCAAATTTTATTTTATTCTTTCATCAAAACAAAAAAGGATTTCAAATTATAAATAAATATTTAAAGATCAAAGAATTATTTTTAGTGTTAAAAGCCATGTAAAGATTGTATTTTTCCAAGACTTACAACTCATGTAGCAAGTTTCGAATAACCACCAGAGCCTAGCTTGTGTTGCCCGTGCTTTTGCAATCTTGCCTTTGTTGCCTTTGATGTGTCAGGCAATCTATGAAGAGATTGAAATATGTTAGTTCATATAAATATGAAGAGTATTTAGTACAAAATTACATTCTTAATAGTATCACATACCTTCTTCTATTCTCTGGTGGTGTATTTCCTTTTTTTACTTCAGTTTTCTCATTCGCATCCAAAATAATAGATTTCCACTCTAAATTAGGAATGCAAGGGGGGCGCTGGTAATGTGGGTTTTTGGTTAATGTACACCTGTACTGGTCCCTAATATATCTCAAACATATCCTGGCTCTTTGAAGGAGCTTACCCTTCTCAAATGCACGTGGTCCAAACAAGTTTGTCATACTCTCTACGAGATCATCCTTTAACTTTTGATTTTGGGTTTTCCACCTTTTAAGAAAGAAAACAGTGTTAGATTAAAAAATGGATGTAATGATAACTATCCTAGCAATGATATGAAATCAAAATAGTGGATTGGGGTTTTAGTTCGGATATGATGTTTCACCCTGTACAGATGGTGGGCCTAAATATCCGCAAACACTCATCATTAAGTTTACTATAAAAAATATCATTCCCTACAAAATAATCATGGGATCATTAGTCGAAGGATATAATAGTATAAAATAAGAACACAATAGATGTAAGCTTCTCATATTGAATGCAAGGTGTAATTAACATACGATTGTATAGTAAAAGAAAGGTCCAATCTTTAAAGTACCTGAAAGTTTTGCTATTTTCAAGGGAAGTCCTTCTTCTTCGGACACAAGAAATATGCAATCCATCACAGTTCCTGTACTAGCAATACTAGTACATCCAAGAAAATCACCATCAAGTGTTGCATCCCTTGTTGCATAAATTGAATCCATTACAAAATGGCCCTAAGAAAGAACACTTCAAGGGAAATAAACATATATATAATGATAGAGAAAATAAAATACCTATACGAGTAGGTGGTGCCATGGCGTCTGTGGCCATGCTCTATGTTGATGACATTGCAGGATGCAATACATCTGAGCCTGCCATTGTATGAGGCGGCAATAGTAAATGATCATTGACATGTGCTGAAGAATAAGATTGTTAGAGCATAATAAAACCAATGATTAGCATGGACAATATTGTTAGAGAGTAAAAAAAATATATTCCAACATGTGATCTACCTAAACCAGCTGTAGTACCCTCATCATGGTTGCAAGGATCAAAATTATGCAAAAAAAGTTGTAAAAGCAACACATCTGCTTATTTTTTAATGACATAAAAGACTACTATAACATAAAAACTGTTATTGAACTTTTGTTATAATTAAAAATTACATTAATACTTGGTAATTTTGAGATAGGTGCATTAGTTTAGTTGCCCTCTTTTGTGACTCAAGAGTCAGAGGGAATATAGATGCCAATTCAGCCATTCTATTTCCAATTTTGTAGAGGCATTTTTTAATTGCAGAGGCCGGCTCATCACAAGCACCGAAATCAACAACTAGGTCCTTGTCAAAGGACTCCTCTTCAGGGACTGTGGGTTCCTTTCCCTTTCTCTGCTGACAACCTGTCTGTGACAACAATATTACTAACACTATTAGAATTAATCTAAAATAGTGATGAAAAGAATATAATAAAAAACTTTATTTAACATTTTGCTTCTATCTAATTTGTAGTTCAATAACAAAGAGGTTTACCTGCTGGGAAGAAGTGCATGCACGATCATCATTGTCCCCACTACGTGGTTGCTCCATATTGTGGTCCTGTGTTATTATTTAAAGTTAACCAATAATTAGAAATGACTACATTAATAAATTTCATTAGAAGATGATGATGGAGATGAGGTGGATGGTGAGGAGACTCTCTAAATGTGGTTGGCAAAAAACTCAATTATTTAAAGGTACATAGTATGTACATGCACCCTAATGATAGTGACATCATTTGTATCTATGCGATACAAATTTTAATCAATAAGCAACTCTTCCCTTGCACTTATTGATTTTATCACACATACAAATACATGATTTCCCTCGCGCACCTCAAATATGCAATTGGGTTGCTTAATAGTTGACAGAGGTCGCGTGCTATTTATAAAACCTACAATATTCCTAGATTCTTTTTGCCTTCCGTCAATATATATAGCCACTCTTTTACTTTGCTCATTGTCTTTTTGTTGAATATAATTTTTTGAGAGTGCATACCTATGCATACTTTTTTTATATTGAACAAATCGCATCCAACTTTTGTAATCGTAACAAGGTCCAACATACTCCATCAATTCAACAACTTTTTTGTAAGAGACCTTTATGTCATCCATGGAAAATAAGCCCAAACCATGTATTGACGATGGTGCAATACGATATATCTTGCCTTTAACACTAAAATCAATGTTTATTGGAGGAAGTTCCTTGGGGACCCATTGTTTCTATAGATTTTGGTACCTAGAGGGCACCTCGATGTCGCCTTTTCTCTCATCATCATAAGAACATGACCCCCTTGAGCAAGGAAAAATTGCATGCATCTATTGAATTTCCTTCTAGTCTTTTGACCTCTAGTTGATCTTCCTAATTTAGACATACTAAATAACTCACTTTCTTCGCTTGAGGAAGATACATCTGACAAATACCTATTTGCTACTACCTGCACTCCATCAAATGAGAGAGATAGCAAGTAATGTGAGATATTTTGCAAAATGTGAAATACATTAATCTCTATAGGGTGTATTGACTTATATCTTTCGATCCATGAGACTATGTGGGATGCTCATGAAAGGAGTTCGGGTACCTACATATGTAATTCAATTATCTAATGTTAGCTAAAAAACTCATGATACATATTGTGAGTTTGAAGAGAGTTCATGCCATGTGTGATAGAACCTACTTTATCTAATATGGTGCATTGTTAAACAAATTAAGGGTAGAGTAGTTATTACTTAGTTTTTTGTGGGAGACAATGAAGATATGTCTGACAAATAGCAGGTCTTCTTTAGTATTTCATGAATTTTTACCACATATACTGTTTCAAGCCTTTGAGTCTTGGAGAAGAAGAATGGTGTAAGTTGAATAGATTAGAGTGAATGGGGTGTTGAAACATGGTGAATAGACCATGATGATATGATACTTGATGTCGTGACTAAGTTTCCCTCACAAACATTGGCATAGACTAGTTTTACTAAGTTTCCTTTCTCTATTTTGAGGTTTCCTTTCTCTGTCACAGGGGTAAACTCAAAGGGTTCATTGACAAAATGATCCTTCAAATGGTTACTATGAATATGAATGATTTGATATAGCATATTGCTCATTTTAGTTGAAGTTTGGAATAGCTTGTGCAAGGGTGAAAGTAGTTTTGATCATTTTGGTCATGATTGTTCCTCTACACAGTCAGGAAATGTAACTGTCTAGTGATTATATGTAATGTTGAATGGATTAAATACTTTATTCTTGGTAGAAGTGAATGGAAGGAATAGTGTTGGTGTTAGGTTTCATTTATTATTAAATTCAATGGTTTCCAAGATGTGTTGAGGAGTTTGCTCCTTGTTTAATGTTAACTGTTCCTACACAATCCACTCATACAACAGTGAAATGCTATGTGGAAGGGATGGTTGATAGTGTTCTTTGAGAGAAGGGGGATTTTGAAAGAATTTTTATCATTGTATTGTGTATTTCCAATATGTTTGGATGCAAGGCAGATTGGGAGAATGAAGGATCACTCACTGATTGCATGATAACCCGGTTTTGAAGGGTCACTAGAAGAGGGGAATGAAGGATCACTCACTGATTGCATGATAACCCCACCAAGCATTCTTTCCTTTAATTTTCCACAATATCTCAAAGTATGATCATTATTCTTTACTTTCTTCTATATGCTATTCTTTCTATGGTTTTTTTATCTCAGAAATATATCAAAAACATTGCAGATGTGCATATAAAAGTAAAATATTGTCCTTCAATTGTTCCACATTGAAGCATTTCCTCTTTGGAGTATTCTCTTTGTTTGTACAATATCTGTCAAAAATGGTTCCCATATTTCTTCAAGATCTATTTTAATCTTTATATTGCAATTTTGATTAGATTTGACCTATAGTTGATTTCATTAGTATTTTATAACATATACTCCTAATGTGAAATGTGGAGAGAAAGAAAGAGACACAATAGGTATGAATTACATGATATACCCATCATCACTTAGCACTTAAATAATAAATTATGGATAGGGAACAACCCCCTTACCTCTAGATGTTTGTTTCATGTTGGCCCCTTATTATATGCAAAGGTAGGCCTCTCTTAATTAGGCTAACAACCACAGTGTAGGGGCCATAAATTATGGAACCCAAAATAGTGCACACTTGTATTAAATTATGTTCAGTAAACTACAAGGGAATGGAAACTATGCAATAGTGCCTCATGGGGATGGAAGAAACCCTTCACCAAGAAGATGGTTGTGTCTACAATATTTACTAGAGGCAAAGAACATAATTTGGTTCCATCAATTACTGCTAGAAGATAATGGCACCCACAAAACACTTGGAAAAGATAGCACTCGCTATATCTTTTATCACTCTTTTAAAGCTGGGACAATAAATCTCAAAGATTGATCAATGAATTCTTGAACACAAAGAACCATTGACAGATATGATTCATGTGTACAATAGCCAACAACCAGTTGTTCCAATCATGGTGTCCAATAATTATGTTAGAAAAAGCATCTACAAATCCCTTACACAACCATAATAGATTCAAACCATGAACTATAAGAACCTAACAATGGGACTAACAAAGATACAACCTAAACAAATCTTGATCATATTCCACCCTATTGTAAGGCCCAAGAAGTAACTCTATCTTAAAGCTACACATTCTTCTAGATGAAGCTCAAAGGTCCAGTAGCTGAAGCATAGCAATACTTGAATGAATATAGGAATAATTTGTTGTACAATCATTTGCTAGCTTGGTTTGTGCATTTTCCACAAAATATTTTCCCTTTAACCACATTTATAGTTTGAGAAAATCAAAAAAAATTATTTCAGATTTATATTATCCTTTTGAACTAGCACACTACCATCAAAATGCATAATCATTGGTCATGTCAAGAAAATTCCTATTGATTAGTAGGATACCCTTATAAAAATTTGATGCATGGATTTCTTGTGAATTATCGACCACTATGTATCCTGCAACTATGGAAGGAATAGTGTTGGTGTTAGGTTTGATTTATTATTGAATTCAATGGTTTCCAAGATGTGTTGAGGAGTTTGCTCCTTGTTTAATGTTAACTGTTCCTCCACAATCCACTCATAAAATAGTGAAATGCTATGTGGAAGGGATGGTTGGTAGTGTTCCTTGAGGGAAGGGGGATTGTGAAAGACTTTTTATCATTGTATTGTGTATTTCCAATATGTTTGGATGCAGGGCAGACCAAGAGAATGAAGGATCACTCACTGATTGCATGATAACCCAGTTTTGAAGGGTCACTGGTTAAGGGGATAGTCAAGGTCCAGATGATTGCGCCATTGGAGGACCCTATTTCTTTGTAGTAATTGCTATTCAAATTGGATGCATGGATTTCTTGTAAATTATTAGCTACTATGTATTTTGCAACTTCATCCATAAATCTCCATATACTTCTCTAGGGTTGTAAGCCACTTAGGGATCAAAATACAAAGACTAAATCAAAATTGTTCTTTGTCCTATTTCCTTGTAACAAAGTCTCAACTATCAATGATACAATATACATTTGATGCCCTAAGCTATCAAATATACAAATGGCACCTACCTAGAAGCTCACCAGAAGAATGAAGGAAGACTGACTGATTGCATGATAACCCAGTTTTGAAGGGTCACTAGTTGAGGGGATAGTCAAGGTCTAGATGGTTGGGCCATTGGAGGACCCTAGTTCTTTGTATTAATTGATATTCAAATTGGATGCATGGATTTATTGTGAATTATCAGCTGCTATGTATCCTGCAACTGTATCCATAAATTTTCATATACTTCTCTAGGGTTGTAAGCCACTTAGGGATCAAAATAGAGAAAGTAAATAAAAATCGTTCTTTGTCCTATTTCCTTTTAACAAAGTATCAACTATCAATGATACAATACATTTGATGCCCTAAGCTATCAATACAAATGGTGCTTAGCTAGAAGCTCATGAGCTATCCATTTGATAACCACAGTCAACATTTCAAAAAAATGGATATCCTTGAGCACAAGCACCAATAACATCAAATAACGGAGTTAAAGCACTGGCTAGGGCATGACACCAGTAGAATGCAGTCATTTCAATGATAGAAATTTACAATGGTGTCATTAAACATATATGCCAGTAATATCAAAAAATGTGAATCCAAACATTTGAATATAGTGAATCGATATCCTTGAGCACAAGCACCAATAACATCAAATAATAGAGATAAAGCACTGGCTACGGCACGAAACCAGTAAATGAGGTCATTTCAGAGAGAATTCATGATCAAATAAAATGAAATACATTCAAATATGATGCCAGAGGCTTGAAAGATGAAGAAATCACATACCTTCTATGCCATAACCAACTATCATTAATCTTTGTAAACAAACATGTCATCTCAGTAGGATTCAACTGAAATACATTACCTCTAGTTCTAGATCTAGTTCCAATCATATTTCTATCTTTATCCTTTATCACACAAGTTTTCTTAGTAAACCAAACTTGATATCCCTTATCAACTAACTGTCCTTGCACTTTCTCATCCTGATGATGGATCACAGAGTGTGATCTGAAACGTTGATGCAAAAAACACATACACAATCGAATCCAGAAATTCACCTTGCAATTACCAATGGATTGTGGAAATTTGATGTTATTAATTGTCCAACACTCAAAAGATTATGTTTCAATCCATCAACAAAATAAACATCATCAGTATTAGTCTTTCCATCAAGAGTAATTGATCCTATACCTTTAATCAAACAAGGTGCATTGTTTCCAACTCTAACAACTCCTCCATCATATTCATTAAACTTTATGAACTTTTTCATGTCTCCAGTCATATGATTTGAACAACCACTATCTATAATCCAATCAGCTTTCTTTTCAACTTGAGAAACTAAGGCTTTTTCTTCCTTAACATCGGATTCAGGATTTTCTTCTTTAATTGCTACAAATCCTTTGTCGTCATTATTTTTAGTATCACCTTCACTTAAAGTTCTTTCTATACTAGCTTCAAGATCTTCATCATTAGCATAATAACATTTCTTAGATCTTCTAGGTTTGAAATTGCTTCTGTACTTTTTAACTCTCTTAGGACATTTAGATGCAAAATGAACATATTCTTGACAAGTCCAACATTTAAATATTTTATTACCATCTGGTTCTCTTTTCACAAGTAAAGCAATGCCTTCTTCAATCTTCTTGTCTTCTTCATTTCTAGATCTGTTGCTGCTAGCATAATCTCTACTCACTCTAATGCTTCTTGACAAAGTAGGGTGAACACTAAGAGCATTGAATGTTGTCTCCATTCTAGGTAAGTCTCTTGATAATCTCAATTTCATTTTTGGTGCTTCCAATCTTCCAAGAAGAGTCTCTCTTGTAAAGTTTTTTGTACAAGGTATCACTTGTTCAATCATCTGTGTTGTCTGCTTAAATACAAGAGTCAATGTCCTCAGAATTTTCCATATCACTTCATTCTCTATCTTTGTTCCTCCACAAGATTTTATACCTGAAATGATCTCTGACATTCTACCAATATAACTTCTAACAGATTCATCTTCCAAAATTCTTATATCTTCAAATGCACATATCCAATTATGTAATATAACTCTTTTTGCATGTTCATCACCTTCAAAAGTAGAGAATAAATCATTCCAAATTTCATGAGATTTTTTCAAATATTTTACCTGACTGTACTCATTCTCTGGAAGTGCTGTCAAAAGTGCTTCTCTTGAAAGTATGTTACACATGAATAGATCTCTCTCTTCCGCAGTACATGTTTCAAGATTATCCTCTTCAATGATAGTCTTATTATTCTTTGTAATCAACCAATAACTTAGTCCTAAACATAATAGGTGTGTCTTCATCTTTTCTTTCCAGCTATCAAAATTTACTCCATCAAACTTAGGGCTTTCTTTCCTAAAATTCACCATGGATCTCCTTAAGCTATTAAACTTCTTCTTCAAGGACCTGCCGCTCTGATACCAATTGTTAGAAAGTAAAGTCCACCAAGATAACTGAGAGGGGGGGGTATATCGGTTATCAAATAAATTTAAATTTTATCATCTTCAACAACATTAAACCATATAAGCAATATAATTACCAACCATAGAAAGATATTCATACACAATAACACAATGACACAAGATATGTTGACTAGGGAACCTCTTGATCAAAGAGTAAACCCCGGTGGGAATGATGCCCACAAAAGATGCACTAATATGAATATTCCTTGTGAGTGGATGGACTTTTTTAGGAGTCTTATGAAATACATTCAGTACATATGAATCCATGTTAGGAGATTTTGAATCCCTATTAAAAGATTCTAACCTTGTTAGGAGTTATAGAGGACAGAAGGACCCACTGCCCAAACAACTTCAGCGTAAGATCACTGAACACACTATCCAAATAATCTTTGCATTATTCAACAAAATAATATGTTACCTCTTATCTGACTGTGCCAAACCATACTCACTATTACATCAGATCTCTATTTTAGATCTTTGTATTTCGCATGTTTTCCTTCACATATTAGCTTTCATACTTAGCTCTATTCTTCACTCCATGCATACAACATCACAACCATTGCTACCATATCATCATTACACACTTTCACATCACAACATCATACAACAACTATAAAACAAGGAAATACATTCCTTCCTTTATACCACACTCAAATAATTACAAATGAGTCGGCATACAATTACAAAATAAAAGTTTCCACACGCTACACCAAAATTACACAAAACTGTCAGCTTCCAAATACAATAAATCTTCACTCATGCAACCTCAAAGTCTACACTATCATCTACATCACTATTAATGTTTCTCCAACTTCCCTTTAACTACACAAAACCAGATTCCATCCCGATTAGGAGATATCATCCGATTTCCACAAACAACTACTCAGGAACACTGCTTCTACCAAAATGATCATAACTTCCATAAATCAATGAATTACTATCTGCACTTTTAACCATAGACATATGAAATATCAAAGAGTATAACCTCAACATCACATAGCTCCAACTACAATAACCCACGTGCACTAATCAAAACTCTGTCTGCTTCTCTGCAAGTCTTAGGTAAATCACTGTGTTGACATCAATGACAATCATAGTCATGAATGAAACAACAACTTCTATAGAATGGCTGCCAAAAATTTATCATTAATTCCTAAAAATTGTAAACTTGATGCCTTGATCATGAGATTTCTTGGAAATTTGATGGAGAAAATGAGAGAGGAACTTCCTTTTATAGTGATTTAGGGCACAATCCTCTAGAGTGGCCACCTTGGAGAATTAAATCCCAATTAGGTCCTAAAATTTAGAAAATATACCTATATTAAATGAAATTAGAGGATTTACCATTTTGAAACCTAAAATAGCCAACCCGGAGGCAGGAAAACAAATATCCTTGAAACCTGACACCCGAAAATCATGGAATTTGGAAATTTGAAAGAGGGGGGAAAAATCAAGCTTGTAACTAACCTAGTCAGGATCAAGCTTGATTATGACCTAGTCAGGATCAAGCTTGATCCTAACCTAGTTAGGATCAACCTCAATTCTAACCCTACGGGCCCAGATCCAGCTAGAATCAAGACAAGAGGTCCCGAGGATGCCCAGAGACCTAGAAATGATACCAGAATAAGATAGAATGCCAGGGATAGACATAAAATCCTATGATGACTATGATGAAGGCAAGGAGGACCTATTTCTAAGTCCTACCTAGAAAATAGATCCATGGAAGAGGGAAATTAAGGAGAATCCTCAGGATCCTAACCCTAATTTCACCTAGAATGAAGTAGATAAGAAGTGGAAAGTGGGGAGAAAGCCAGATCAAAGAATAGATCAATTCAAAGAATCCAATATGACCCCAAACCACTTAATCAAAGGGCTAAACTCTCTTAATGTGGAATTTCTTCCATTTTAAGATGATACATTAAGCCCCCACTTTCGCAAGAGTATGGACTCGATCCAAACTCTTGGTAAAGGAGAAGAAAGAGAAGATCCAAGTGGATTCAAAATGAGATAGAATGACACTTAGTTAGGATACCATCCCCTAGGATAAGGATTCTAACTCAACATACACACACAAGGGTGTGAAAAAAAAAAGGACACAGAAAAAGGGGTTAGTACTAAAACAAACCCAAATCAACTAGCACAAGAAACCTTGCCAAGAAACATTTCTTATACTAACATCATATTTGGAAAGCTATCATAGAAGTGTAAATGATTACTTAAGAAAGACAAGAGTGACACTATAAATAACATAGCTTCATGATTCGGTCCTACTAGCATGAAAGTGAAAAGAGACAGAGGGAAAAGAGTGATTACCTTGCCTAGTAAGATGCCCACCTTACCATGAATCACCCTGGAGGGAGAGCCCAATAGGTTCACCCATAAATTGTGCTTGCAATTGTAATGCATCTTCTGACAGCTTCTAGAATACTCATAGATCCACCTTCTTGTATCACTATGAATATGAAATGTGTGTCTCCTCAGGATTTAGCAACTTATGTGCATTACCTTTGGAAGATTTAGCATATAGGTGCATGTCTTTTTAGGATTTAGCAACTTATGTGCATTACCTTCCAAGATTTAGCATATTTGAAATTGGAAATGTGTGTCCCTTTAGGATTTAGCAACTTATGTGCGTTACCTTCAGAGGATTTAGCATATTGAAATTTTTTTTAAAATGCATGTCTCCTCAGGATTTAGCAACTTATGTGCATTACCATCAGAAGATTTAGCATATAAATGTGTGTCTTTTCAGGATTTAGCAACTTATGTGTGTTACCTTCCAAGATTTAGCATGTAAAAATTAAAAAACTATAGTACAAGGGAGGCCCTATATATGTCCCCCTCCTTAATATGGAAAAAACATACTATTTTCACATGTTAAGGAAAGGAAAGAACAAGGATAAAGCCTTCTTCAGCATCAAGACAATATCCACAAACAACACCTAGTCCAAGCCAAGAAGGTCATAGCTCCTATGAGGCCATGGAAGGGATGAATGTAAAGAGATATCATGCAAGAAGTGAAAGGATAGCACACTATTCAGTTTCTAGGGTGAGAGATATATCAACCATGAAAATCCAATGTCAAACAATGAAATAGGTTGTGATCAAGGACAAAGATCCTCAATGCAAACCAATTTTTTTATGTATGATTGGCTATCACATAATAGATAGATATTTCTTAACCAAGGAAAGAGGTGAATCCTAGAAAGACAGAAAAGAAGATAGCATCCTTGCCCCCCAAGTGTAGGAACAAAGATGGAAGAGGATACCTACTTCACAATGCAAGGAGATATCCTGTTTAGCAACAATGTATACCATATGCTTAGTGAGGGATATTGACCCCTACATCCAAGAATATAGATAATTGTGAAAAGGATATGTCACTCATTGAAAAGGATCCTCAAAGAAAGAGATCTTATCAACAAGACCCCCCACCAAAGAGGAGTGCTCTAGATAAAATATCATCTTTCAACAGGGGGAACAAAGATTCAATCATCAAGCCCCCTGCAAAGAAGAGGAAGATGAATCTTTGGAATGAGGGAAACAACTCTAACACCAAATCAAGGGTGAGAGTTTATAAAGAATATAATTTTCAAAATAGAGAAGAAGTGATGACTTAGGACAACAACTTCTCATGTAAAAAGGTTATCCATAGTCAAAACATCTATTAATATGTTGAAATAATATTACAATATAAACAAATACCACTAAGCTAAAGGAAAGCAACTCCCTAGAGAAAGAGAAAGAAAGAGGTACCTTGCCCCCCAGAGATAAAGACAAGGGATACCTTTGCAAAACAAATGTCTTAAAAAAGATATCTTGAAAGATTCTATGAATGATTAAAAACATAATGCAAAACCATAGAAAAATAGGAGAGAAAGAATACCAATTAAGCCCCAATAAAAGACCTAATGGATCCTATGAGACTGGATGAAGATACACCTCTAGCCCCCCAGTCATGAGACAAGAGGAGAAGAACTTATACATTATATATAAAGGAGGGGAATCCCCTATATCAAAATTATGAAAGAATTGTAAAACTACACGAGAGAGATATAATTCCTAAAGCAGCTCTTTCTCTAACATATAACTTGAAATGTTTACAATCAGCAAGTAAATGTTTGTTACTATAATGAAAAGAACATTTGTATTTGTATAAAGCATCGATCAGCATAGGTATAAAGATTTCTTTCTTGGAATTCATTAGCTCAACATATACCTTCTTAGCCACTGCTTGAAGAGTATTAGGGTTATCTAAGATAGGTGTGGGGAGAAGAATATGAAGAGGAGGATGATGTTTAGCATCACCTACCTTAACTTGAGATTTGGAACAACCAAAACCATACATATCCAGTTTAGGGGGTATATGAACTAGAAATCTAATACCATGCTCATTAATCCCAAGCCCTAAACCTTTATAACCTTATTTAGTCACCATACAATATCTAGTAGTGTACATATTATGTAAAGCTTTTACAAGAGGTGATTGTTTATCATGTTCATGAGTAAAGGTTGCATAAGGTTGGATAATAGGTTTTGAAGATGTTTCTTTACCCTTTCCTTTAATATCATCATGAATCAGAGAAGGTAAATCAAAGAAATCTTGCACATCCGCATCCTGAATGATAGCTTGAATCCCATCATAAGTACAGGAAGAGCGAGGATTAACAGATGGAGAATTAGGTAATGGAATAGGAAGATTAGGATTGATAGGATTAGGATTAGGATTGATAGGATTAGGATTAGGATGAGTAGGAAATGGTGTATCATCTACCAAATTCTTCACATAATCCAAAAGATTAATAAGGCTACCACATAAATCTTTAATAAAAGTTTTAAATGTAGGCAGACTAGTGTCAGTCAACTTTACAAAAGCATAGGTAAGAGAAAAGTGAAGGGTCATCAACATAATAAGGTGAATGATATTCTCATAAACATCATAGGTATTATAAAGAGATGCTAAAATAAGAGTAATAAAGAACATAAATACACACCAAAGCATCTTAACAATCACCATAGAAAATGAAATGCGAAAAATATTTTCTGATTTTATTGAATATATAGATTTTTTTATTATTTTTGAATTTTAAAATGCAAGAGCATAAACTAGATCTAATCTAAAAGGCAATCTAACACCAAAAAGAAAGAGAGTAAGCTTGTCGGGTTCACCAAAATGAATAGTGGTAAAATGGAATCACCACTATTGAAATGTGTATGTTGTGTGTGAATGTATGGGGGAAATATTAGATCCACTCCTAAATCCAAAATCCCAAAGGAGAGATCCAATTTGATCAACCAAAAGGTTAATGCACAATCGAATCAATCTATGGAGAATATGAAAGAGAGAGAAAAAACCCTATATTTCCCTATGGTAGAATTGAAGTGTTTAGAATTTGAAATAATTGAAATACAAGTACTAACCTCAAATTAGGGAAAATCTGGAAAATGCCAATTTTTGATGTCTGTGTGTGATTTCAAGAAAATCTATAACCTGTTTCGGACTGGAAATGCCGAGATGGAGAAAACCCATAAATCTTTTTCCAAGATGAGATTAGGTCAACTTTGACCCTCATAAAAGGTCAAAGGCTAGATTCTTTATTTGAAGGTTGATTCTAACTTTGTTCACAAATCCTGGAAGTTCACTGAAAAGGGTATCCAAATCTACTCTCAGATCCAAAATTTTGCACCTATACCTGCAAGAAAAAGAGGATTTTTATTGTTTGTTTGAGGGGTTTGCCTTGGTCAAACCCTAGTTTGGAATTAACCTTAATATTGAAATTGAAATGAGAATGCTAGCAAGTAGTAGAAATGGATCTAACAATGAAGCTATGCAATTTGATAGATATGTAATTGTATTTTGAATGTAAATAAGTATATTGATATGAAAGCTTGAACATAACATCAATAAATGTAAATCAAACCTCCATGTTTGTATGCTTGGAATCCACTTTGAGGGAAGGATGAATGGATCTTGAAGATGAACAAAGGATCTTGAAGGAAGATCACACCATCATGATGGCTAGATCTAGGGTTTGAATGATGATTCTTGAATGCTTGAACCAAATCCCTTCAAAGGCTTGAATGCTTGAATCCTTCAATGGAGAACTTGAATGGAGAAGAGGACTTGAATGCTTGAATGGATGCTTGCTTGAATAGATGCTTGATTGATCACCTTGAGAGCTTGAGAGAGGAGATTGCAAACTTGATGCCTTGATCATGAGATTTCTTGGAAACTTGATGGAGAAAATGAGAGAGGAAGGCTTCCTTTTATAGTGATCTAGGGCACAATCCTCTAGAGGGGCCACCTTGGAGAATTAAATCCAAATTAGGTCCTAACCTTTAGAAAATATACCTATATTAAATGAAATTAGAGGATTTACAATTTCAAAATCTGAAATAGCCAACCCAGAGGTGGGAAAACAAATATCCCCAAAACCCAACACCCGAAATCAAGGAATTTGGAAATTTGAAAGAGGGGGGAAAAATTGAGCTTGTAACTAACCTAGTCAGGATCAAGCTCAATTCTAACCTAGTCAAGATTGAGATCGATCCTAACCTAGTCAGGATCAACCTCGATTCTGGACCCAGATCCAGCCAGAATCAGGACAAGAGGTCTCGAGGACGCCCGGAGACCTAGAAATAATACCAAAATAAGAAAAAATGCCAAGGATAGGCATAAAATCCTATGATGACTATGATGAAGGCTAGGAGGACCTATTTATAAGTCCTACCTAGAAAATAGAGCCATGGAAGAGGGAAATTAAGGAGAATCCTTTGGATCCTAACCCTAATTTCACCTAGAATGAAGTAGAAAAGAAGTAGAAAGCGGGGAGAAAGCCAAATCAAAGAAAAGATCAATTCAAGGCATTTGATATGACCCCAAACCACTTACTCACAGGGCTAAATGATCTTAACATGGAAGTGCTTCCATTTTAAGATGATACACAAACCATCAACATAAAGAACATCATCAGTGTTGTTCTTTCCATCTAGGGTGATGGCTCCTCTACCAATGATAGGTTTAGGAGTGTTATCTCCAATTCTGACCATGCCTCCTTTGTATCTATCCAAATGAACAAATATTTCTTTGTCACCTATCATGTGATCTATCTTTGTCACCTGTCATGTGATGTGAGCAACCATTATCAATGATCCAATCTATCCTAATGTCTGCTTGTGAAATCAATGCTAACTCTTGAGAATTCTTTTCATCTTCAAGAGTAATAAATCCAATCTCCTCTTCATCTGATACTCCATCTCTATCATAGTAGCATTCCTTTTTATACTTATGCTTGTAGTTATTGTTGAACTTTTTAACTCTTGTAGGACACTTAGATGAAAAGTGACCAATCTTATTACATGAAAAGCATTTGAATGGTAATTGACCTTCATATTTTCCTTTTCCTTTCTTTTCCCTTTTAGCAATCATAGTAATGAAATCATCTAGTGTTTTCTCTTCATCATCATCAAAATTACCAGAGGTGTTTGCAAATTTATTACCATGGACCAAAGCTTTGAAGGTTGTTTCACTTTTAGGTTTTGTCTTCAATCTTGAAATCTCAAAAGCTGAAATTTTGTTGATCAAGGTTTCTCTTTTGAAATTTGATTTAAGCTCCATGGTCTCATCAAGTATGTTGATCTTGTTTTCATACTCTGTTGTGAGAGTGGTCATCAATTTATCCATAATGTATTCTTCTAAGATCTCTCCACCATTGTTCCTGATTCCTGCAACTGCTTCATTAATCTGTTGGTTGTAAGATCTGATGTTCTCTTCAGATAGTATCTCTAATGCATTGTATCTTTTCTTCCAAGTTTTTTTGCACACATCCTTTGCTTTTTTATCTCCTTCAAACATGTCTTATAGGTGCTTCCATATCTTGTAGGCTATGTCTATTTTCTTTATCTCAGAAAACTCACTATTAGATAGGGTGTTGATAAGGGCTTCTTTTGCAATTGCATTCTGATGGAACAAATCCTTCTACTTTCTTGTAGCATCATCCTTTGCACAATCTGCTAGAGAGGGGATTTCAACTTCCTTGATAGCCACTTCAAAAAATTCAAAAGAAATGCACTGCAAATGTTTCATCATCTTGTTCTTCTAATCAAGATAATTTTCTCCATCAAACTTAGGACTGTCTTTTCTAAAGAATTCCATCTGATCAACCTCAAGCTGTTAAAATTTCTCTCCAAGGAACTTGGCTCTGATACCAATTGTTAGGAATAGTCCCAAGAGATAATTGGGGGGGGGGGTGAATAAGTTATCTACTAATTTCACTTATTTATCCAATTAAGCATACTTAAACATAAAGCATAACACAATCAAAGAACACTTGAACACAACACCAATATTTTGGTTACGGGGAAAACCAAATAGGTAAAAACCCTAGTGGGAATTAATACCCACTAATATTTTCTACTAGTGTTTTATGATCCTTGCTAGAAGATCCTTACCCCTATTAGGAGTTTCTTTATAATGTATTTAGTATAGTAGACCTGGTCAAGGGTCGGACCCTTTTAGGAGTCTTTTACAATTAACCCTATTAGGGGTGAGGATGCACTGTCCGAGAGCACACTACTTAAATGGGTGAAGGCTACAACCTTCTGAATAATAGATACACACTATATCTGGATCTTGGTGAACTGTGCTTTGACATAGTATCTATATTAGTTCCAATGTATAGCACAAATAATTTACTTGGTCACATAGACCTTCTTCTGATGGCTCAACACTTTGCACACTCTGCTCTGCTCTTCACAATCAACTCTGAACCACACCTTAGCAATCACAAATGAATGCCTATGAATATATTTCCAATAAATGATATAATCAAGTCAACCTATTAGAACCACCTTGAAATCATATTAGAGAAACCATAACATACTCCAATAATAATTTTGTCAGCTCTACTAAGCACACAACACATTCTAGGACCTGTCCAATATTAATAAGTGTAGACGCACGCTACACACTATCGACTCTACCAAATTAACTAAAACTCTCTCCTCAAGCTGAATTACATCATGCACTCTTAACTAAACATTACTAAATCTTCTACAAGCACTAAACCAAGGGCGAATACTATAATGATAGGTGCAACTCCTGAACCAATATAATCTCTGTCAACTCTTCTGAATAAACACATGAAACTTCTACTGCTAAATAGCGACTGCATAACTTCACTTATACTGATCATCAGACTCTACATCCATGAGTGAAACATCACTAACATGTCTCCATCACATATCCAAACATGTAAGAATCCATGATAACTATACGTACAATCATTCACCGAACACTGCTTGTAACTTTGTCAGGAACACTACTGACACAAGCTGCTATATAACTGTCTGTATCAAAAATTAACCTTAGCGTCCATGATATCATGTTGATAACATGTCCATGCTATATATACTAGAAGCCTACTACATAATTTTTCCACACATGCTACTTACCATATGTTGTCATCAATGACAAACATACAGTCAGCACTGGCTTGCTGGAAAATCTCTAACAAAGTCTTGCAGCTGATATTGGAGAAAAAATTGTATTATTACATACAATAAAGGAATCATGGGCATTATCACTTAAATATCCATAGCATAGATAAAAATATATTTTTGATAAGATGCCTCCATCAGATAAACAGTAAGTAAATTTTATTTTTGGCATTTTTGTCAAAAAAAAAGGGGGGATAATATGTGTTATATATATAAAGGGGGATAATATAGAGAGTGATATATATGTATGTAAAGGAGATGGAAAATTATGTATATAGGGAAACTTAATAAAGGGGGAGTAATGAGCAATAAGTAATTGGATAATGGAGATATAAGAAGTTTTATCTAGAAGTGTTTGCATGGTCAAATTTTGCTAAGAAAACAACAACCAAAAAAAATTATGAATTTGAAGGTTTTTAACAAAGATGCCAAACTAATGCCAAAGGGGGAGATTGATACTCCTATAGAGTTATTTTCTTTTCATTAGTTTTTATTAAGTCATAATGATTGTCAAAGTCATTCGGTAAAGAAGGATAGTCAAGTCAGTAATGAAAATAAGCTAGTCGGTAAAGGGAAGTAAGGAAAAGGCAATTTTAGTAAAAGGAATAAGGAACAAACACTGAGAATGGTAGACCAAAAACTAAGCACCGAGTAGTAATAGTGAGAACATACATGTTACCAAGAAGAAGGAAAATGTATTATCGAGAAACACAAGCCAACATAAGAATAATCTATAGATACATTGAATCTGGACACCGAGAAAAAAATATTTTACAAATCTCAAGGAGATTGTTTTATGATACATTGGAGATTTAAATGTGATGATTTTTCATGATTACAAGGTGAGATCCACCAATGAGAATTAAATGTGATATACGCATTGGAGATGTAACCAATGCTAGCACTGCTTAAGGAGATGATTCTATAATGTTTCCACCACTTCTAGATTGAGTATAAAATAGATCAGTATGTGAAGATCTGACAGTGTGTGTGTGTGTGTGTGTGAGATGTGAAGGAGAAATCACAAAGAGCAGGTGATAATCATTCAGAGATAAGTTTGAAGGTGATGAGTAGAGAAGCTACTGAGTAATAGAGAAGTCATTGTTATACACTAAGTTTTCACTCTTGTTTCAAGCTCTCTTGGTCTTGGTAACTTAGTATAACATGGGAATCATCTCCAGGTTGTGGGACCTATGCTAACTAAGATGAGACCTCTAGGTTCTAGGTTGGTTCCTCTTGGATAATCACCTTAATTTTATTCTTTGATAGGAAAGTAAATCTTTGAGGGGGAAAGGGATAAAAGGAATGCATGAAAGGGAAAATGACTGAAAAGCAAACTATCCTACTAGGTGATACACTGAAAATATGATATGAATTATAGTATGGAGAATGCAATCAGTAAACAAACTTAGGTGTAGGAGATCACAACTCACTAAATAGGTTTTCATAAGTATTTCATAGAGAGGTCTAAACAAAAGACACAGACTATGACCTACAAATAGACATTCACCTCTGCAACTGGGTATAGGAATGAGATAGATTGTTAGGGGGTTGAAGTATACCCACAAGAGCATTCAAATCAAATCAGACATAGTAATACACATGAGTTATAGAAAGAAAGAGGGATCAAGAACCCTAAGATATCACTGAAAACATACATATACTTCAATTCAATAAGAGATAGTTCAAACAAGAAAAGGACAGGGATAGAAAGAATGTCACAAATACCTCTACAATGCTTAATCAATAAATGGGACATTGCAGAAAGTAGAAAGCCAGAGGGTAGAAAGAATGCCATGGATAACTTTCTAAGAAAGAAGAACTCTCCTTTTACAAAATGTAAACTCTGAGCTTCAAAAGCTCTCAAAAAACAATATATACATCTCCTTTTTGCACGCAGGCAGGAGCCAAAACCTAACTAGGGTTACAAACTTTCATAAAACCCCAATTCTATCTAATCTAATCATAAATGTCATGGAAATATCTCAACTGATCAGATTATTGTTTTGCGTGTCCATCCCTGTACTTCATCTTCCTGTAGACAAGCCACCTTGATCCATTTATCACTTTTTGCAACTTGACCTTACCATAAATGCCCAAATCCGATATAGGTTTGATTTGTATTTTGCAGTACAGAAGGCCACAGATGGTGCCACCTTTTCAATGTTTTCTTTAGCATAAGAAAATCAACATGGTACCCTAAGAAATCACAAGAGATGGCCATCAGATCTTCTAATCATCTGCCTAACTACAACTATCCTGAAGAATTCAATTTGAGCTACCCATTTTGTCGCAATCAACCATTGGATCAAAACCCTAGCAAAACCCTGCAGAGATATATTTGAATTTAAATATTAAGGGCTAGCTGGTCCAATTTGAAATGTAACTATCAATATCTATTTTCTCAGTAGATGAATGGCCCAGATCATCCTTGTAACAATCGGGAGACCCCTTTGAAAAGTCAAGCACCAACTCATCAGTCAGAACCAATGAGAATCAAACACTTCAGCACGACTGGTACCTCACCTAAGAAAGAATCTTGACTCTTCATTGGATGGTGGTCACATGATCGCAAGGGCTCAGAAGATCCCTTGTGATCATGCAACAACCATAGATCTTCATTGACTACCACCTCACATAAGATCCTTGGACCCACGCTAGATGCCACCCGTAATACTCAGTGACCAATCGGAAGCAAGCGCGTTAGCACCTCTTGGTAACATGGACCCACACTAGACTAAGATTCTCATCAAACGGTTGTCACAAGATCACATGGGCTCAGAAGATCCCTTGTGATCAAGTGACAACCATAGATTTTCATTCTACTGACATCCCTACAGATCCTCTAACATGGTCCCACTGACAGAGCCTATCTGTCGTCTGACCAACCAATAAAGAATGAGCACGTCACTAGGAAAGGACCCACCTGATAGAGCCTAGAGATAAAGTAAGATCAATGGTTGGTGTATGATCACATGGGCTTGGAATATTCCATGCAATCATATGAAAATCATTAGATCATCATCGATTGAAAACCCACTGGGCTCACTGACAAAATTCCACAGCACTAGCCTTGACCAATCAGAAGCTTGCACATCGGCATGACTTGGCATCAGACCCACTAACAACCAAAGTTTGCAGATAGTGAAGATCAACAACCATCACATGATCACAAGGAATATTGCTAGCCTATGTGATCATGCACCAGTCATAGATCTAGATTCCTTACTTTAACCGTTGAACTGAGAGCACCAACCAAATAGTAACCACCCACCAGATCGCTGGGTGTTAAGAACTAAGCTACCAAAAATAGGAGAACTTGCGACTAGTTAATCACTTAGTCACTGAAGGGACTGGTGACCTCGAATAACTTTGAGTGATTGCTTGATTGAGGAAAAATCCCTAAGTCATTGGATAAAAATGAAACATGCCTTTCGATTGGGAGATTAGGAGATAAAAGGCATTCATGTAGTCGGTGAATGAAAAGAATATTTGGCTGGGGTCTTAGAGATCTCATGACTGAAGGCCTCTTAAAAAGTGCACATGGGAAATATGAAGGTTTAGTGGCCAAAAAAGGTAATGACAAATTAGAATAGGCTGAAGGGTTTCTAGGGTTTCTTTGGGTCCAATGACTAGATTTTCAAATTCAAACTTGCAGACTAGGGGGTAAAAGAATTGCAGAGACTAGAGGAAAAGACACAAGGCCATAAATATTCTTCAGAGGCTCTAAACGGGATTAAAATGTAGACCCTAGAATAGAATCAGTCTATAGCCAAATTTGTATGGAACAGGAAAAATTGGGTAACATTTTGGTGATTTCTGCTGGATGTCAGCCTGCTAGACATTAGATCAATGGCCTTGAGCAATCCATTGGGCAAAGGAGTCATCACTAAAATATAAAACTTTGACAGAGAGATAGATCTGGAACCAGAGCTCAAAACTATGCATGGGCACTTCTTGGAAAATAGGAAAGCTAACCTAGAAAGTAGGGACAGAAAATAGGAAAATTTAACCTAACCTAAACTAACCAGTGCAGGAAACCGGTTAAACAAAACCATTCACTGGTTTGTTGAAATAACTCCCCTTCCTCCTTAGGATACAATATTTTACATGCACGGGGATAGAAAATAGGGAATGAAGTATGCATAGATGTGTGAAGAGCCAATGCACTACCTTTTGAAAGACATAAACAAATTGACTCACCTCCACCAACAGATTCTTATTTTCATTATCTAGGGGTAGATAAGTGAGTTGAGCTTGTCCCTGCTAAACTGCAAGTTCACCTCCAGCTTCAGCTTCATTTTAACACTCATGCTTGGACACAAACATGACTGGCCTTTTATGGATGGCCTCCATTCTTGCTAAGTACCTTAAGGGGAAACCCCTAGAAAGAATGAACTTAGGGCTCCCTTTGCTAGTGTTTGGGTGCATCTCACTAATAACTTCAGCAGGAAGATCAAGAATCTGTTCCTCCATGATAATTTGCCATATATTTTCCTCTCATGTGGTTGGGACATAATTAATCCCCTGAAACACAAACCTTTCCTCAAGAACACGCAAGCCATTATCCTCTTCAGGAAGATGAGGAACATCAACAAGAGTTCAGTAGAAAGCATCAATTATCAAATCAAAAGCATCTTGTTGCTCTAAGTCAACAGCAATTGTATCATCTTTATTTTCACAATAAGAGGGCTCAACTAGTGAGTCTTGTACTACCTCATCCTGCTCAATGTTAGAAGGCATCTCTTCAAATAGATTAGCTGGGCTTTCATCTTCTTCACCTTCTTTTCTATCCTTATCTGACTGTTCTAACCCATCTGGATGTAATAACCCTACTTGTTCCTCATGATCATCTTGAAAAAGTACACCTAAAAGAAAAAAAATCTTCTTTTTGGTGGCCTAAAATGATATGAGGTGTAGGGGGCTCTTTAGGAATTGGTTCATAGGGCCCTATCCATTGGGCCAGCTCACTATCACTTAGGAAGTGAAAACTTTTAGGTGTCTCCTTTATAGGGGAAAAATGAGGTGGCTGGAATTCTAGGATCACGCCATGAATGGGCTCAGGCAAGAAACTTGGGATCCGAACCTTGTGAGTTTCTTGTCTTGGCACTTGTTGCATCCCATCCTTAGGGAGACATGCTTGAGAGGCCACTGTCTCTTGTTGTAACACTTCTGACCTTTCTTCATCAAGAAGCTCATAGTTCAAGAGAACAAGTGAAAAATTTGTAATCTCCTTCCCAAAAAATGGGTTTAGGTGATTGCCAGCTGCTTTGATGCTTTGTGTTGGGAATGTCTTCCTGACTGGATTATATGGATGGAAAGGCCTTTTTACCAAATTTTTCCTTTTGCTTTGGGGCTTTTCTTGATACTGTGGTCTACTTTGTTTGTAGGATTTCTCCTGAGCTTGGCACTACTAGCCAGGACTTTGGTTTTGTTGTTGATAAGGTGGCCTATCCTCTTGATTCTGCCCTTTTAAAATGATCAAATCCTTGGTTAGAGCCTACAACAGGCTCATCATCTCTTGGTTTGTTGCTTGTTAATCACCTCTCACCTCTTGTTGACTGCTTTTTAATTTGAGTAGCTCTTGAGAAGGGTCACCTATGGATTCCCCATAGCTAGTGCTAGCCGGAGGTTCTATTAATGCAAGTATGGGAGTAAATGGAGGCATTTGTAGAGGCATAGTGGGCTGAAGATTAGAAGAGATAGGCATGGGTGGCCTTGGGGTTATCATACCTGCTTGGATTAAACAATTTTCATCTTTTACAGCCAGGTCAAAAGCTTGAGGTAATGAAGTACCTCCTAAAGAGTGAATCATGACAGATATATCACTAGTTAGGCTTCTCAAAAAATAAAGGAAAACATAGTCTGCTGAAGGCCTTATATTAATTGGAATCCTATTCCATGTTTTGAGGAATCTACCATTAAAATCAGTCATCTATTCTCGAGGATCTCTCTTTATTATTTGGAGCTACTCTACCAAAGACAAAGAGTCTAAATCATCTTCAAAGTATTTTCTAAGGAGCTCTCCAAGTCTATCCCATGAAGTAATGGAGCCAATTGCCAAACTTCTAAACCAATCTAGGGCCTTACCCTTAAAGGAGGTAGCCAACAATTTGGTGGCAGCATCCTCCTCTATGATGTTGTGTATACTACAGATGGTAGCCACATCTCTTATGTGTTCAAAAGTTATTGTTTGGCCATCACCTATGAAATCAGGTAGACTCCTTAGTGCTACCAAGGGCACATCATGATGTTGGGCAAAATTTAATGGACTACCCTAATTAAAGGGTACGAATGCAAATTGTCTTGCCATAAGAAGGGTCTATTTTTCCCATAAGCTCTATTAGAAATGGGGTCTGCTTGTTCTTAACACCAAGGGAGTTGCCAGATATACTTAAACACTAACCTCTCTAAGGTTTGTATTAAGCAATCAGTATATTAGAGATAACATAATCATTTCAAAATGAAGTTCTTTTGATGTCCCACCGGGCGTGCCAAAATTTTTATACACTAAGTTTGCACCCTTGTTTCAAGCTCTCTTGGTCTTGATAACTTAGTATAACATGGGAATCATCTCCAAGTTGTGGGACCTATGCTAACTAAGATGAGACCTCCAAGTTCTAGGCTGGTTCCTCTTGGATAATCACCTTAATTTGCTTCTTTGACAAGAAATTAAATCTTTGAGGGGGAAAGGGATAGAAGGAATGTGTGAAAGGGAAAATGACTAAAAAGCAAACTATCCTACTAGGAGATACACAGAAAATATGATATGAATTACAGTATGGAGAATGCAATCAGTAAACAAACTCAGGTATAGGAGATCACAACTCACTAAATAGGTTTGCATAAGTATTTTATAGAGAGGTCTGAATAAAAGACATAGACTATGACCTGCAAATAGACATTCACCTCTGCAACTGGGTATAGGAATGAGATCGATTGTCAAGGGGTTGAAGTATACCCACAAGAGCATTCAAATCAAATCAGACATAGTAATACACGAGTTGCAAAAAGAAAGAGGGATTAGGAACCCTAAGATATCACTAAAAACATACATATACTTCAATTCAATAAGAGATAGTTCAAACAAGAAAAGGACAGGGACAGAAAGAATGTCACAAATACCTCTACAATGCTTAATCATTCAATGGGAGATTACAGAAAGTAGAAAGCCAGAGGGCAGAAAGAATGCCACAGATAACTTTCTGAGAAAGAAGAACTCTCCTTTTACAAAATGTAAACTCTAAGCTTCAAAAGCTCTCAAAAAATAATATATACATCTCCTTTTTGCACGTAGGCAGGAGCCAAAACCTAACTAGGGTTACAAACTTTCATAAAACCCCAATTTTGTCTAATATGATCATAAATTTCATGGAAATATCTCAACCAATCTGAATATTGTTTTGCGTGTCCATCCCTATACTACATCTACCTGCAGACAAGCTACCTTGATCCATCTATCACTTTCTATAACTCGGCCTTGCCATAAATGCCCAAATCCAATATAGGTTTGATTTGTATTTTGAAGTATAGAAGGCCACATGTGGCACCACCTTTTTAATGTTTTCTTTGGTGCAAGAAAATCAACATGGTACCCTGAGAAATAGTAGGATACAGCCATCAGATCTTCTAATCATCCTCCCAACTGCAACTATCCTGAAGAGTTTAATTTGAGCTACCCATTTTGTCATAATTGATTGCTGGATCAAAACCCTAGCAATACCCTACAAAGATATATTTGAATTTAAATATTAATGGCTAGCTGGTCCAATTTGAAACATGACCATCGATATCTATTTTCCTGGTAGATGAATGGCCTAGATCATCCTTGTAACAATCGAGAGACCCCTTTGAAAAGTCAAGTGCCAACTCATCGATCAGAACCAATGAGAAGCAAACACTTCAGCACAACTGGTACCTCACCTAAGAAAGAATCTTGACTCTACATTGGATGGTGGTCACATGATTGCAAGGGCTCAGAAGATCCCTTGTGATCATGTGACAACCATAGATCTTCATCGACTGCCACCTCACATAAGATCCTCAGACCCACACCAGATGCCACCTGTAATACTCAGTGACCAATCAGAAGCAAGCACATTAGCACCTCTTGGTAACATGGATCCATGCTAGACTAAGATTCTCATCGAACGGTTATCACAAGATCGCATGGGCTCAAAAGATCCCTTGCAATCAAGTGACAACCGTAGATCTTCATTCTACTGACATCCCTGCAGATCCTCCGACACGGTCCCACTAACAGAACCCAGCTGTCATTCGACCAACCAATAAAGAACAAGTACATCACCAAGAAAGGACCCACCTGATAGAGCCCAGAGATAAATTAAGATCAACGGTTGGTGTATGATCGCATGGGCTTGGAATATTCCATGCGATCATATGACAATCGTTAGATCATCATCAACTGACAACCCACTGGGCCCGTTGACAAAATTCCACATCACTAGCCTTGACCAATCAGAAGCTTGCACATTGGCATAACCTGGCATCAAACCCACTAACAACTAAACTCTACAAAGAGTGAAGATCGACGGCCATCGCATGATCACAAGGAATATTCCTAGCCTATGCGATCATGCACCAGCCTTAGATCTAGATTCCTTACTTTAACCGCTAAACTGAGACCGCCAACTAAATGATAACCACCTGCCAGATCATTGGGTGTTAAGGACTAAGCCACCAGGAATAGCAGAACTTGTGACCATTTAATCACTTAGTCACCAAAGGGACCGATGACCTTGGATAACTTTAAGCGATTGCCTGACTGAGGAAAAATTGCTAAGTCATCAGATTAAAATGAAACATGCCTTCTGATTGGGAGATCAGGAGATAAAAGTCATTCGCGTAGTCGGGGAATGAAAAGAATATTGTACTGGGGACTTAGAGATCTCATGACTAAGTGCCTCTTAAAAAGTGCACATGGGAAATATGAAGGTTTAGTGGCCGAAAAAGGTAATGGAAAATTAGAACAGGCCAAAGGGTTTCTAGGGTTTCTTTGGGTCCAACGGCTAGATTTTCAAATTCAAATTTGCAGACTAGGGGGTAAAAGAATTGTAGAGACTAGAGGAAAAGACACAAGACCATAAAAATTCTTCAGAGGCTCTGAATAGGATTAAAATGCAGACCCTAGAATAGAATCAGTCTATAGCCAAATTTGTATGGAACAAGAAAAATTGGGTAACAGTCATAACCTAATTGTTAATGTGATTCAGAGTTGAAGTTACTGAGTACTAAAGTGGAATTGTGAGTAAAGTACAGTATGAGGTAAATTTTTATTGAGCATATTGAGTCTGATAAGCATATGTTGATGCAGTCATTACAAACATATTTTTTACTGATTAAGTGTGTAATTAAATTGTAAAATCTCTTAACCAAGTAGGACTTAACAATCTTAAATTGTAAATCCTTTAATAGGGTACACCTCTTAGATTAGAGTTGTAAAATCCTTTAGCAAGGTAGACTAAATAAGTCTTTAGACTCTTAATAGGGTTAATACTCTTAACTGGGTAAGCTATCAAAAATAGCTAAACATTGTAGCTCTAATCGAGCAAGATTTTTTATTGCATTAGTGAAGTTTTGTGGGTGCCACCCCCACTGTAGTTTTTTCCTATGACAAGATTTATGCGAGACCAAAAATCATGGTGTTATGAGTTGTGTTTCATGATATTGTTTTATATGTTATTATATGGAAATTTATGATTTTGGTGAATGGTTAAAAAGATAGAAAAAAAAAATTTTAAGTACTGATTCACCCCTCACCTCTCAATACTTGAATTTCCATAAATTAATCCAACACAAAAGTCAAAACTGATAATTCAATGTAAGGAAGTTCTCATGATATGCTTGATATGGAATTATTGATTAGTAAGAATGCAAGAATAATGTTAACTTCTAGATTATGCATATGAGTGATTCATGATGATGGTTCTTTAGGATATATTCCAAACATTGTTTACAAACTTGAAAGCATGCAACCAGAACCACCAATATACATAATGGTTAAGTTTGATAACTTTACTTTGGATTATCTTTTGAGGATCAAAAACCACAAATAGTTCCTATTAGTGCAATACAAAGTGATTTTGTACTCCAAATACCATTAATATTTTCTTCGGTATCAAAAACACAAAAATCACAATGATTGACACTTGGAAAAGCCATAGTTGATATAAATGACTTGTTCATCATTCTAACACTTCATTAAATCATGTAAAACAATCAAATCAATATTAGCTTTTCATAGACCAATTCAACAATTTCCCATTTAATCTCACATACTTAACATCACTTCATTTCTTTACTCAATCATCACATATTTTAGATTGATATGACAACTTGAAATCAGTAAGTCAATAGGCTTGACATCAATGACAACATAATAAGTGATCGAATTCTTCCACATACCTTTCATTGCTCAGTTACTAACCTTGTTCATTATCAACATCACAATATCAGTTGGGCTAACAATCTCATCAATTGGGGTAACATGGTTAAAATTACAATTATTACTTCAAATGAACCATTACTTCATCACCAACCTCAAAAGTCTTATGTCTTCTTGATCTATCAACTCTGTCTTTGTATTTCTGATTACTATCTTCTAGCTTCAGCTTCACATCTTCATGCAATAGCTTCATGTACTAAGCAAACTTTACTCCTTCAGCACTTTTCTTATTCTCATCAGCAATGTCTCTCAAATCAGATATTCCTCTCGATTGTGTGTCATTCACAATCTCAAATGGTGTCTTTCCAGTACTCCTATTCATTGAATTATTGTACACAAACTCTTCTTGTGCCAACATAGAATCCCAATTACTTGGTGTGTCTCCAACTAAACATCTCAAAAGATTTCCCAAACTTCTGTTCACAACTTTAGTTTGTCCATCAGTTTGTGGGTGAAATGTATAACTATATTTCAACTTAGTGTCAAATTTCTTCCAAAGGGTTTTCCAAAAATATCCAACCAATTTACTGTCTCGGTCAATGATAATACTCCTTGGTAATCCATGCAATCTAACAGTTTCCTTAAAGAAAAGATCTACTACATGTACTGCATCTGATGTCTTTCTACAAGGTATAAAATGTGCCATCTTAGAAAATATATCCACAACAAAAAATATTGAATCATTACCTCTTGCTGTCTTTGGTAAGACAAGAACAAAATCCATACTAATGTCAATCCAAGGTTTATAAGGAACAACAATCAGTGTATACAATCCACTATTCTAACTTACTCCTTTTGCAACTTGACAAATTCCACAAATTTTCACAAATTTTTGAACATCTCTATACAACTACGGCCAATAGTACTTCTCCTTAAGCAAATTCCATGTTTTATCAATACCAAAATGTCCAGCCAAACCACTACTATGTTTCTCCTTTATCAAATTAGATCTCATTACTCCTCTTAATATACACAACTGAATACATTTAAATATCATACCTTCCTAAATAAAATATTCATCCCACTTAGTATCTTGTTGATCTTGAATAGGTGCTCTGCATTTTCTCCATGGCTCAGAAAAATCAGGGTTATTTTCATACAAACCTCTCATCTCATCAAAACCAAGAACCTTAATTTTTATCTCGGTCATCAAAGATCTTATTCTACTTAATGCATCAGCAACTCAGTTAGTAACTCCACTCTTATGCTTTATGACAAATGTATAACTCTACAAATACTCAACTCATTTCATATGTCTCTGATTCAACTTATTCTGACTACCCAAATATTGTAAAGCCTTATGATCAGTATACAACACAAATTCACTTGGTATTCAATAATGTCTCCATTTCTTCAATGCTTGAACAATAGCATAGAATTCTTGATCATACACATAATATTTTCTTCTAGCATCATTCAACTTTTCACTAAAGAAAGCCATAGGTTTACCTTCTTGACTCAACACAGCTCCAATTGCACTTCCACTTGCATCACATTCTACTTGAAATACCTTACTAAAATTAGGTAATGCCAAAATAGGTAATTCAACAACTTTCTACTTTAGAGTCTCAAAACTTCTATCAGCTCCATGCATCCACTTGAATTCTCTTTTGTCTCCTCTCATAGTCTCAGTCATAGCATTACAAATTGAATTGAAATTCCTTATTTACTTTTGGTAAAAACTTTCCAAACCATGAAATGATCTTACCTTAGTAGCATTCATAGGTGTAGGCCAATTCAAAATTGCTTCAACCTTTTTAGGATCCATCTTCAAACCATTAGATGAAATAACAAATCCCAAATACACAATCTCTTCTTTCATGAATGAACACTTTTTTAGATTTATCAGCAACTTTTCCTCTTTCAATATTTGCAAAACTTGTCTAACATGCAACAAATGTTCTTCTCTAGTCTTACTGAATATCATAATATCATCAAGATATACAATCACAAATTTTCCCAAGAATTTCTTCAAAACTTCATTCATCAACCTCATAAAGTACTCGGTGCATTAGTTAAACCAAAAGGCATAACCAACCACTCATACAAACCTTCTTTTATCTTGAAAGCAGTCTTCCATTCATCACCTTCTCTAATTTTGATTTGATGATACCCACTTTTCAAATCAATCTTTGTGAAATACTTTGCTCCAGTCAAGCTGTCCATTATGTCATCCATTCTCAGTATAGGAAACCTATACTTCACTGTTATCTTGTTGATTGCTCTGGAATTAGTACACATTCTCCATTCACCATTCTTCTTTTGTGCCAATACAATAGGTACTACACAAGGACTCAAAATTTCTCTGACCAAACCTTTCTCCAGCAACTCTTGAATCTGTCAGTTCAATTCCTGATTCTTGATAGGTTTCAACCGATGAGGTGCCTTATTCGGTAAACTAGCTCCAAGGATTAGATCCATACAATGATAAATGCTTCTTTTTGGTGGAAAACCATTAGGTACATTATTAGAAATGATATCACTGTACTTGGTGAGTAACTTATCAATCTCCTTAGGGATATTATCCTCTATTTTCTTACTTAGTTTATTAGGAATCATAGCAAAACATACATCATTCCTCTTTAATGAGTTAACAAAATTTCTTCCTTCCATCAAACAAACTTTCATAGATGTGAAAACATTACTAACAGGTTCTTCCATCAATGGTAACAAGATTTATTTCTTTCCATCAGCTACAATAGTATACTTGTGCAATCTACCATCATATATAGCATGTCTATCATATTGCCAAGGTCTACCCAACAAAATATGACAACAATCCATAGGCATGATATCACACAACACCTTATCATAGTATTTTCCAATCTTCAAATTCACATAACATTGTTCACTCACTAGGAGTGTATGCTCATATGTGATCCATGAAATATGATAGGGCTTCGGATGTACCAACCTTTCCAACTACAATTTTGTGACCATCTCTTTAGATTCTAGATTCTCTGAGCTACCACTGTCAAGTTATTTTATTTCTCTGGCTCATTCAGTGACTCTTCTTGCACCAAAGCATTTCTATTGCTACTAGCCTTCTTACTAGCCTGTGTACATTCAAAAGATCTATGTCCTTCTTCTCCATAATTGTAACAAGTTCCTTAGAAACTTCCTCTTCCATAACCACCTCGATAGTTAGTGCCTCTGCCTCTAGAATTTTCACCTTTCACTCGGTCTTGCCTTTGTCTAGATTTATCTTTTCTGGTTCAGATCTACCATTTTCACCATTAGATCTACCTCTTCCTCTAGGGAATCTACCACCAATACCTCTTTGTCTCTGTTCATGTCTCTTGTTCAATTTCTCCTTGGCCTTCAAAGCAAATTGATAAGCCTCTTCAATGTTCTCCAACTTGACCATACTAATTTCCTCTTCGATGGAAACTCTCAAACCATTTAGGTATCTACCAATTCTTTCCACATCATCTTCATCATGTCCAAATCTAATATCCAATCTATATAATTCTTCATTATACTCTTTTACTGAGCTATCTTTCTATCTCAAACTTTGCATTCACCAAACTAGGTTAATCTGATAATCATAGGCTAAGAACTTTCCTTTCAATTTATTGACCATTTTACTCCATACCTTGATTTTTTTCTTTCCTTTCCTCTTCCAATCCAATTGTAGATGTTCCCACCATAAGAATGCATGAATTCTCAACTTTGTGCTTGCAATCTTCACCTTCTTATCCTTAGGGATATTTTCATATTTAAAATACTTTTCCATCTCGGTGATCCAGTCCACCAATTCATCAAAATCTAGCTTTCCACCATACTCGGGAGGATTAAAATGTGGTGTTGACTTCAGACTTGTCAAAGCCTTAAAAAATCTTTCTTCACCTTGATCCATAATAGGTGCAGGTTCTACATTCACCTATTCTTCTTCAATTTCATTATCAGTAACATCTACAAGATGTCTGCCTCTTCTTTGGGCTGTCTCCACTGCTTCTAACCTAGCAGCAATTTGCCTTACCATATCTACCAATCCTAGATCTGCATCTCACCTCCCATGAACCATCTTGGCAAACCTCTACAATTGCAGGTTAGATCGCAATCTGCTACCCCACAACAATCAACTAGGGCTTCAAGAGGAACCTACAAACCTAGATTCGTAGAACTAGATCAAGATCTCACCTCGCTCTGATACCACCTGATGCAAGATAGGGATGCAATAGGGTCCAAAGGATGGCACACTCTAATGATCCAAGCTTGAAACAAACATGCGAAAGCAACAAACAACAACAATGAGAGGGAGAATGCCAGATCTTTCATATATTTTCATCAATTAGAATCATACATGTCAGGCTGTAAGGCCTTCCCGGTTAGGGCCAAATATTACAATGAATTACAGAAGTCCTCAAACATGTGAGGATCTATTGCAAATCTCCAATCTAATGTTTCCTATCTTCTATCTAAAATTGTCTCCTTAAACTACAATCAAACAACTACATTTATACAAGAAGCTACTAAGCTGAGTCAGCCTTCAGATCCATAATTAATAGAAGTAATAGTCAAATCTAGGAGCACACACTTCCCAAAGATAGATTCCAACATTAATTCTATGATCCAATATAAATGCACAAGTCAGCCACAACATGAAATAAAACTAGACCTATCGGTAAGCAAGATAACTGAGTAGCAGACAGGCAATGCCGAGTGCCAGTGAAATAATTGACCACCCAGGAGAGAATCGACCACACTCGGTAACCAAAGGAAACTGACCAACTACCGACCAACTCGATCAAAGTAGGAACTAAGAAACATAGAAAAACATCCAAATTGTTTTTGGTGACACAAGATTTCCAAGGACCCGAGATGCTCCTGCATCAACAAATCATTTATATTGGTTGGTAATAAAGGATTGAAGTTGTGCAGCGAAAAGACAAGGAAATAGTGTGCTCCACCGAGCTAGAAATAGTTGTCGGTAAGTAAAGATATTGGTTGGTCATAGTTAAGTGAGAAGTTGATAACCGAAGAAGATGTTAATTGAGTAAATGATAACCAAGAAGATAGGCATAACTGAGTACATGAAGTTGGTCGGTTAAATAAGAAATCAAGTAAAAGACAACATCGAATGAGAATGTAGAATGATCTAGAAGATTCTAGGGAAGGAACAAAGTCAGTTCATGAAATCAATGGATCAAAAATGTTAGGTATAGATAAATGGTGAAGATTTAGTGGTTGGTTTGAGATCCAATAAAAGTTCAAGTTCCAAGGTGAGAATACAACTGATAAGATTCATAAAACAATTTATCAAGCTATAGATTTGATTGAATGGGTGAGATTAAGCAGAAAAAATAGTCTATATAAAGGATGATCGTGATGATCATATTGCTGATGTTGACGTTGAATTGTTGATTTTCTAATAGCTAGAGAAGATAATTGAATTAGTACAGAAGGGTACACTAGGCATAACAGAGTTGAAGAAAAGTGTGAATGAAGTGAAGGAAAGCATTGAGATGATGAGTGTTTGTTGATCAACCAGAAAATAAGATTTTGAAGAAGAAAAATGAGCAGAAAGGAGACTTGAACAAGAAAAGGTAGTTGCATATTCTATCAGATCATTTCACTATTACTTTCTAACCATTGTAGCAAAAAATCTCATAACCGAGTGGATTTAACAGTCCTATTTCTAAATCATTTGTAAGGTGGCATTCCAACAAATGTTCTAAGTCCTCTAATAAGGCCACTCATGATAGGGTGATAGATCTAGTCGATCTTTGGTGAAAATCACCTAACAGGGTCACATCTAGAAAATGTGTTTGTATTTTTTAAAAAGATTGGCTCTTAATCGAGCTCACTTCAAACAAGTGAATTATTTTGTGGTTGATAATTCTTGTAGTGGTTTTTACCCAAATTGGGTTTCCACATTAAATATTGGTGTTAATGTATGATTGAATGTTTTGTATGTTATTTTCTAATTATCATATGAATACTATGTTAATATGATTTAGAACAATAGAGAGGGGGGGAGTGAGTCAGTTGTTCTCAGGTCCTGATGTATAAAATGATTTCAAAAACTTTTCTTTAAATCAGATCAAGCAACCAAAACAAACTTGATCATCATTGATTCAATAATAGAAACATATAACTCAACAGTCGACTACCCAGTTGTATCTAACTTGTAAAACACAGAAATGTTCAAACTCAAAAACAATCACACAAGTATTGACACCAAGATTTATAGTGGAAACCCAATATGGGAAAAACCACTTTGTAACATGCTACTATTATTTTCACTCTTCTGAAGTAAGCTTGGTTAAGAGCCAACCCTGTCAAAGGTTACAATACACACTGTCAAGTGTGACCTGGTTAAAGGATTTTAATCACCCTATTAAAAGTGAGTCTGGTCAAAGGACTTACATACACTCCATTATAATACAACCTTGTTCAAAGGATTTAACATATGACTGTTAGGTCAACCTCTGTTAAAAGGATTTTGACTGTTACAATGGTTAGAAATTAGTAGTAGTATTGATCTGAAAATATACAACTCACTTTGCAAAATATCATATCCAATTCCATACATAAATGCTGGTTTACTGACTTTGAAACTTTTTCATCTCCACTTCAGATCTTCTCGAAACTTTCCTTCAAGCAATCACCACACTTTTCCTTCAGCCTTTTTTCTTATACAATCAATAAAACTTTACTGTTCTTCCAGCATCTCCTTCACTCATGCATTTTCATACCTAGTGCTTCGGTTCTCTTAATAATTTCCTCTATTAGGTTAACTTTTCTTTTGCCACTTAATCTCCTTCATAGATCTTAGGGTTAGGTCAAATACATTGAATCTACCCACTTCATGTTCTTCATCTCCTCTTCTAGAATCATCCCAAATCTCATAAAGATTTACCATAAAACATTTTACAAAGCATTAAATGTTTCTATACAATCAATAAATAAAGTCAACACATTTTACATAATCCAAGAATTCAACAATGTCAGCTCCAAATCTGAATTCTCTTCAAATATAAAATTGCTGATGCTCGGTCAATACTGTGATCATCCACTCGGTCTCCATGTAAAATGCTCGGTCACTACTAAAACTATTTCCTCAGCAAATACTGTCTTCCTCATCAATTTACTGATACTCGATTGATACTAGATTTTTTCTCGGCATCCACTAACTCGGTCAACTCTGTCATAACTCGGCTTAAACATGATTTCTTCATTTTTTCTCAATTAAGCCTACCAGTTTAGTCTTCAATCTTACTAAGATAAACAATACATTATCTCATCATTGTACAACATAGTCAAGTACACTTTCTATTATTAAGATAACTCAACCTTTCCTTAGGTGCTATTGTTACCAACCTTTCTTTCCCTTCTCACCATAGATATAGTACTTTCCTAAGTAGCAACAGTCCTACCAGTTAAGGTTTGACATCAATGACAATACAATAATTGTTTCAATTGCAGTTTCCAACAATCTCCCTCTTTGGCATTGATGATAACACCATATGATATCACCTGAATAACACATGGATTACCAACCAATCCAAAAAAAACAAACTTATCTATCCATCAGAGAAAATTTATAATATCCTTAGCTTCATTCTGATTCAAAATCTATAAATCTCACTTCTATGACCGTCAGAAGTATCTGAATCTCCCTCTATCCTGATTTTTCATTTTAGTTGATGAACCCTTTCTTTCAGTGTCATGTGTTATAGTATTATTTCAGTCAATCTCCCTCTTTGACAAAAATGCCAAAGCAGCAACTCAAACATACATCCAGTAGATGTAGATATATATGTTCAACATAGTGTTTCTCCCTCTGTCATCTTGCTTATGACTGATTTATTGTCTTTGCTTCTTCTTCACAACTCTAGGACATTCCTAAAGTGTGACAATCTTTTGCATCAATGTGACAAATGTTCTGTTGTAACATATTTGATGCAATGCTCCTAGCTTGACTAGGCAGCCTCAGTTAGGGGAAGGACCCCTAATTGACTTCTCAGGTACTCATGAGCTTCTTTAGGTAAAGCTTTAGTGAATATGTCTGCCAATTGTTCTTTTGTATTCACATATTCCATTTGGACTTCCTTGTCTTGTACCAATTCCCTCAAATAGTGATACTTGATTGCTATGTGTTTGGTCTTAGTGTGCATCACTGGATTCTTAGAGATATTGATAGCACTTGTGTGACTTGTGTTGTCACAGAAAATAACAACAGGTTTAGTGATTTCTTCTTTCATGCCTATCAACAACTATTTTATCCATATCAAATTTGAACAGTTTACTATAGCAGCAACATACTCGGCTTCAGTAGTAGATTGGGAAATGTAATTTTCTTTCTTGCTTGTCTAGGAGACTAATCTCTATCCAAGAAAGAAAGCGCCACCACTAGTGCTTTTTTTGTCATCTACATTTCCTACCCAATCAGCATTAGTATATACTCTAAGTTCAAATTTGTCATTCTTCTTGTAGTATAACCCATAGTCAGTAGTTCCTTTCAAGTATCTCATGATTCTTTTCACCACCATCATGTGTGTTTCCTTAGGATTGGCAAAGAATCTTGCCACAATCCCAATCGCTAATGCAATATCAGGTCTACTGTGTACAACATACTGCAATTTTCCAATCATGGATCTGTACAAAGTCTGGTTAACTTCTGTAGCATCACCATTTTTAGATAACTTTTGTCCACTAACCATAGGAGTTCCCACTGGTCTAGCATCTTCCATTCCAAAAAAATTTAGTATTTCATTAACATACTTAGACTGTGTAATGAAAATTCCTTTCTTCATCTGATATACTTGTAAACCAACAAAGAATTTGATCTCACCAAACATACTCATCTCAAATTCAGTTTGCATTTCATGTGAAAAACTTTTACATAATGCATCTTGTCCACCAAAAATAATGTCATCAACAAAGATTTTGGCCAACAAAATACCTCTACCTTCTTCATCTTTCATATACAGATTGCTTGTGTCATTTGTCTTGGAGAATCCAATCTGTATCAGATAATTATGCAACTACTCATACCATGCTCTGGGAGCTTGTTTCAATCCATATAAAGCTTTGTTCAGTTTGCACACCATGTGTCTTCTGTTTGGATCAACAAAACCTTCTAGTTGTTCTATGTAAACTTCTTCTTCCAGTATACCATTTAAAAATGCAGACTTGACATCCGTTTGATATACCTTGAAATATTTATAAGAAGCATATGCAAGCAGAGTTCTTACTCCTTCTAGTCTAGCTATAGGGGCAAATGTCTCCCCATAATCAATTACTTCTTCTTGTGCATAGCCTTTGCATACTAGTCTAGCTTAGTTCCTAGTGATTTCACCTTTTTCATTCAACTTGTTCCAAAATACCCACTTTTTTCCTATAATATTCTTATTTGCAGGTCTTGGCACCAAAGTCCAAGTTTCATTTTTCTCAATCTGGTCAATCTCTTCATTCATTGCTTGTATCCAGTCTTCATTTTCTAATGCCTCTTTAGTTGTCTTAGGTTCAAATTCACATAGTAAGCATGTTGGATCTTTTGTCTTGCTTCTAATCTAAATTCTAGTGTCTCTATCTCCAATTATTTGTTCAAGCTTATGATGTCTTCTTACATATTTTGCCAAAATAGGTTCAACATTTTTCTCTTCTATTTCATCAGGTTCCCCAACAAGATTGTTAGATTCAGCTTCTGAATGCTCAACAACCTCTTCTTGATCCTTGGTAGCATTATCTTGTAGCTCAGCATGTTCTTGTTCTCTCTCGGCACTATTTTCTTGACACTCGACATCATCTGTCTATCACTCGGCATTGCTTTCCTGAGACTCGGCATCAGGTGCAGGTCTATTACCTACCTCTTCTATTTCCTCAATGTACACAAAAGATCTGTAATCTTCTAGTTCTCTTTTGCTGTCAGCTTCATTTCTTTCTTCATACTCATTAATTTTCACATTCACACTTTCCACAATTTTGTTAGTGTTACAGTTCAAACACTTGTAAGCTTTACTTTTTATGGAGTAGCCTAGGAATATGCCTTCATCACTTTTAGCATCAAACTTTCCATTCCTATTGTCTTTCAATATGTAACACTTGCTTCCAAAGATTCTAAAGTATTTAACACTCGGTGCATGCCCATACCATAATTCATAGGGTGTCAGATTTGTACCTTTCTTGATCTATACCCGGTTAAGAGTGTAAATAGTTGTACTTATAGCTTCTTTCTAGTATTTCTATGCCACATTCTTTTCAATCAATAATGTTCTTACACAGTCCAAAATAGATCTGTTCCTTCTTTCTGCTACACCATTCTGTGGAGGTGTCCTAGGTGCAGACATATGTCTTTTGATTCCTTGATTATTGAAAAATAGATTGAATTCATTTGATGTAAATTCTCCACCATGGTCAGATCTAAAACATTTCAGGTTTCTACCTGTCTCCTTCTCAACCTTAGCCAAATACCACTTAAAAAATTGAAAAGCATCAGATTTCTCTTTTAGAAACATTACATGCATCATCCTGGTATGATCATCGACAAACAAGATAAAATATCTAGCACCACAGTAATTTTGTATACCCATAGGTCCACAAAGGTCAGTATGAACCAAATCTAAAATGTGTTTAGAAGTAAAGGATTTGCTCTTGAAACTTGACTTAGTCATTTTTCCTAACTAACATTCTTTGCACATCACATTCTCAGGTTTCTTCAATCTAGGTAGACCTCTTACTTTCTTCTTACTTATCTCTACCAGATTGTCAAAGTTAACATGACATAGCCTCTTATGTCATAACCAAATGTCATCAAGTTGTGCAAACAAACATATTTCTTCAGATAGGTCAAGATAGAACAAATTACCTCTAGTTTGCTCACCACTTCCAATCAGTTCACCAGTAGCATCGAATATCTTAGCTTTCTTGTGATGAAATTCCACTCGGTAACTAGTTCTATTGAGCTGAGAAACACTTAACAAATTATAATTCAATCCTTCAACCCAATAAGCATTTTCACAAGAGATCTTATCAGTCAGTTTAATCAATCCTTTTCCTCTAACAGGACATAGTGCATCATTACCAAATGTTACACTTTTACCTTTATAATGATGTATGGTCTCAAACTTACTTTTGTCACCAGTCATGTGATGTGAGCAACCACTATCAATAATCCATTTATCATTCTTCTTTACATAGGAAATCAATGTAGTTTTCTCATCCTCATCAGATTCATCTTTCATTGCAACATAAACTACCTCAATTTGAAATTCATCACTATCAGTGTCAGTCTCTTCTTCAGCAATGTAACAGGATTTCTTACCTTTTTCTTTGTAGTCTTTGTACCTTCGGTAGCCTTTGTCATCTCTTCTATCTTTGTGTATGTTGTTTCTTTCTTCATCTTTATCCTTCCTGTCAGGACATCTAGCAGCTATATGACCAACCTTGTTACATGCAAAACATATAATAGGGAGTTTACCTTTGTATTTTCCATTTCCTCTTCTCAGGCTTCTAGCCATAAGAGCTTCTAGATCTTCATCAAAAGTGTCACTGTCACCCTCACTTTCACTTTTTCTTTCACTGATGCATCTTTCCTTTCCCTTTTTAGGCTTGTTCAGGACTACCTATGACTTAAAAGAAGATTCAACATTTCCAATACTACCAATAGTGAAATTATCATAGTTAGACAGTTCAAAAGTAGTCAGCTTGCCAATCAAACCTTCCAAAGTAAGCACATTTGCAGAGTTACATCTAGATTCCTGAATAGCTGAGATCTTAATAGCATATATAGGACACAGAGTTCTTAACACTTTTCCAATTATGGGCTCATCATCAATAGTTCCATTTTCTCCTCTAATAGCATTCACAACTTCTTTTGTTCTACCACAATATTGTGCAATGTTTTCATCTTCATTCATTCTCATTTCATCAAAATTACCTCTAAGGCTCTCAACTTTAGCTTTCAATACATATAGATCACCACCATATATCTTTGCAAGAGTGTCCCACATGTCTTTAGCAATTGTCCAGTCCTTAATGTCCTCAAATTCTGGATAGCTTAGGGCAGATGCAATTTCCAGCATTGCCTGATTGTGTTCTTGCTTAGCTCTCATTTCTTCGGCAGTCAAAGGTGTAACAGGTGTGACATAGTCATGCTCAATGTAGTATTTTGTAGAATCACCAATACCAGCTAGATGCAACTTCATCAAGCTTTTCCATGTAGGGAAATTTTCCTTATTCAGCTTCGGTACCTCCTTCTTATACATCTTGATCATTTGCTTCAAGTCCCTTTAAAATTTCTTTCTGTAAACACCAATAAGAAACAAAGCTCTAATACCAATTGTTAATATGATTTAGAACAACAGAGAGGGGGGGGTGAATCAGTTGTTCTCAGGTCCTGATGTATAAAATGATTTCAAAAACTTTTCTTTAAATCAGATCAAGCAACCAAAACAAACTCGGTCATCACTGATTCAATAATAGAAACATATAACTCAATAGTCCACTACCCAGTTGTATCTAACTTGTAAAACACAGAAATGTTCAAACCCAAAAACATTCCCACAAGTATTGACACCAGGATTTATAGTGGAAACCCAATATGGGAAAAACCACTTTGTAACATGCTACTATTATTTTCACTCTTCTAAAGTGAGCTTGGTTAAGAACCAACCCTGTCAAAGGTTCCAATACACATTTTCAAGTGTGACCCAATGAAAGGATTTCAATCACCCTGTTAAAAGTGAGTCTAGTCAAAGGACTTACATACACTCCATTAGAATGCAACCTTGTTCAAAGGATTTAACATATGATTGTTAGGTCAACCTCTGTTAAAAGGATTTTGACTGCTACAATGGTTAGAAAGTAGCAGTAGTATTGATTTGAAAATATACAACTCACTTTGCAAAATATCAGATCCAATTCCATACACAAATGTTGGTTTACTGACTTTGAAACTTTTCCATCTCCACTTCAGATCTGCTCAAAACTTTCCTTCAAGCAATCACCACACTTTTCCTTCAGCCTTTTCACTTATACATTCAATAAAACTTTACTGTTCTTCCAGCATCTCCTTCACCCATGCATTTTCATACCTAGTGCTTCGATTCTCTTAATACTTTCCTCTGTTAGGTTAACTTTTCTTTTGCCACTTAATCTCCTTTGTAGATCTTAGGGTTAGGTCAAATACATTGAATCTACCCACTTCATGTTCTTCATCTCCTCTTCTAGAATCATCTCAAATCTCATAAAGATTTACCATAAAACATTTTACAAAGCATTAAATGTTTCTATACAATCAATAAATAAAGTCAACACATTTTACATAATCCAAGAATTCAACAATGTCAGCTCCAAATCTAAATTCTCTTCAAATATTAAATTGTTGATGCTTGGTCAATACTGTGATCATCCACTCAGTCTCCATGTAAAATGCTCAGTCACCACTAAAACTGTTTCCTCGGCAAATACTGTCTTCCTCGGCAATTTACTGATACTCGGTGGATACTAGATTTTTTCTCGGCATCCACTAACTTAGTCAACTCTGTCATAACTCGGCTTAAACATGATTTCTTCATTTTTGCTCAGTTAAGCCTACCATTTTAGTCTTCAATCTTACTAAGATAAATAATACATTATCTCATCATTGTACAACATAGTCAAGTACACTTTGTAGTATCAAGATAACTCAACCTTTCCTTAGGTGCTATTTTTACCAACCTTTCTTTCCCTTCTCACCATAGATATAGTACTTTACTAAGTAGCAATAGTCTTACCAGTTAAGGTTTGACATCAATGACAATACAATAATTGTTTCAATTGCAGTTTCCAACATACTACTATGGTTGGTTGAATGATTAAATCTGATTATTAAGATTAGTTACCAAGAAGGTTTTAAGTTTGAAAATTGTTAAGGGAAATAAGATAACTTATTAAACCCCCTCTCAGTTATCCAATAAATCCTACATTTAAAACATAATCCTAACCCTACTTATAATTGCTAACCTTTACCTAAAGTGGTGTAGGGACTTTCAAGGGTCATAAATTTTAATCTGGAGGTCCATTTTTGCTGAAATTTTATAGGTGACTTTGTTATGAGAAGGTTTTTACATTGCTAACAAAGCTCAACTTGGTAGGTGGCCATTTTGATATTTTTTGGGAGTTGGAAATTTTGTTTTGGCCTCAAAACTCAACTTTTAGTATTTTTTTTTTGGGGTTTTTAGAAAATTGTTTTTTTTTCAATAACTTCAAAATCATGTTTCCAACTTCAAATGTGAGTTGGAAATTCATCTCATCTTATTTTAGGGTCCATTTGGTTGTCGGAATTAAATAACGTCAGAATTGTCAAATTCCAATATTTGACAATTTTGGACATTTTAAATTTGGAAAATGGTTTTTGGAATATGGTTTGAACCATTTGCTTCATTTGGAATTCACCTAGAATTCATAATTTGAGAAGATGGAAAATGTTGTTTGCATATGGATTTCAAAATATTATAAATTTTTCTTTACCCCCAATTCTCATTTAAGTGGAACTAGAATTGATTTTCCAATTTCACCTATTTAGATGGAAGATTCAAATGCTGGTTTTGGGGGTAAATGGGAATTAACAAGTCCCTATTCTAGTTTCATGTTTTGAACACAAACATCAAAAATGTCAATTCCATGATTTGACAATTCCAATTCCAGTCTAATTACAACAAACAAATGAGCCCTTAGGGAATTTTTAGGGAAAAATCCAGCATCATAGGAGTTGTTTTGAAAATTAACAAAAATGGCAAAAAACTATTTTTTGTGAAAAACTGTGAAAAATTGTAATTTTTGGCTTGTACTTAAAATGGGTGTTTTTCTCTTTATAATGGTAGAGTATTTTGAAGAATAATGAAGAAGAGTTGGGATTCTTAATTCTACCATATTTTATTTTCTCTCATGTTTTCTATAATTCCTTAAAAGAATCTGGCTACATCATAAAGCTACAACTATTTGTATTTGTAACACAAACACTTACCCAAAATCTAAATGTAATTGTGATCCCAATGCTCATAATAATTATTTAAATTTATATCAATGATTATTATTTACCATATAATCTTGTGACAAACATGTTTTCTTAAATAGGTTTGATGGATGAGAAAAGAATAAAACACATGTGGGAAGAGCTACCAAAAAAGTTGGTGTTGATGAGTATAGAAAAATTGTCTAGCAAACCGTTCTCAAGAATGAATTTGGTCTCTATGAGGTGGAACAAGATGTTATCTTCACTTAATTATTTGAAACAACATAATGTTACATCTTCCTCAGGTCCAAGATGTGTTTTCTTCTATCACTTATTTAATTTTGTGTCCAAAGAGATACAACCATGGATAATTGAAGGTGATGCCTATTTGTATAGGGTACCTTAAATAAAATTTCCAAAAAAATGTATCTACATAGAGGTGGTTTCTCACAATATCTATTGTTGCTCAAAATGGGTAAAAGATGGTGCCTTTATTTTCTTCATATATAATAAATCTAATGAAAGTGCACCAACTTGGATATAAATCTCTTCTATAAGACAAACTTCAACCACTATACATATAGATTTTAAGGCAACAAGTTTTTGTTAGCTTATGGTGACTAATCAGGAAAGTACTATCCAGGAAAGTACTGTACACTTTGGTATTTTGAAAATCATAAAATTGTAAGAAGCAGGGATGTCATATTCAATGAGAAAGTATTGTACAAAGATCTGTTGCTGCAGCATGAGAAGAAAGAAAATGACTATGTAGTACTGGATGATACTCCACAAGTTCATGTTCCAGTAGTTCCTTATGCTCCACAACAACAGCAACAACAAATACCACACACCCCAGTGAGTGTTAGACGGTCAACAAGGCTAAGTAGACCTCCAGAAAGATTTTCTCCATCTTTGTATTCTATTTTGTTAACAGATGCTGGTGAACCTGAATGTTATAATGAAGCTGTGCAGGTGGATACAAAGCTTCAGTGGGAGTCTGCAATGACAGATGAAATGGACTCTTTGCTGAAAAATTAGACATGGGATTTATGTAAGTTACCTGCAGGTAAAAGGGCTTTACAGAATAAATGGGTTTATAGGATCAAAGAAGAGGATGGAGGTACGAAAAGATTTAAAGCCAGATTAGTCGTAAAAGGATTTGCACAGAAACATGGTATTGATTTTGATGAGATATTTTCTCCAGTTGTTAAAATGACTTCTATTCATACTATTTTAAGTATCGTGGCTACTGAAGATTTGCATTTAGAGTAGCTTGATGTTAAAATAGCCTTTCTTCATGGTGATTTGGATGAAGAAATATATATGGTTCAGCCACAAGGATTTGAGGTCAAGGGTAAGGAGAATTTGGTGTGCAGATTGCAGAAAAGTTTATATGGCTTGAAGCAAGCACCTCGGCAATGGTATATTAAATTTGACACTTTTATGAATGGGCATGGATATAGTCGGTGTCATTCTAACCATTGTGTTTATTTTAAGAGGTTGGATGATGACAGCTACATTATTTTATGTTTATATGTTGATGATATGCTTGTAGCTGGGTCTAACATGGATCACATTAAGGGGTTGAAACAACAGTTAGCAAAATCTTTTGCTATGAAGGATTTGGGGGCAGCAAAACAAATCCTTGGTATGAAAATTTATAGAGATAGGAAAAATAGGAAATTGTCTCTATCTCAGGCTGATTATATTGAGAAGGTGTTGCAACGTTTCTCTATGGAAAATGCCAAAGCTGTCAGCACACCTTTGCCTGGTCATTTGAAATTGACTAAGGATATGTGTCCCAAGACACTAGAAGAAGAGACTAAAATGTCTAAGGTACCTTATGCTTCAGCTGTAGGGAGCTTAATGTATGCTATGGTATGTACTAGGCCAGATATTGCACACGCAGTGGGAGTCGTTAGCCGTTATATGAGTAACCCTGGTCTTGAGCATTGGAATGCAGTCAAATGGATTCTCAAATATTTGAGAGGCACATCCAGTAAGTGTTTACACTTTGGGGGTTCTACTACTACTGTACAAGGCTATGTTGACTCAGATTTGGCAGGAGATATAGATAGCAAGCGGAGTACTACAGGTTATATATTTACTATTGGTGAGACAGCAGTGAGTTGGATTTCTTGACTACAAAAGGTGGTTGCTTTATCCACTACAGAGGCAGAGTATGTTGTTGCTACAGAGGCAGCCAAGGAGATGATATGGCTTCAATTCTTCATGGAAGAATTGGGACATCCACAAAAGGATAATTTTTTACATATAGATAGCCAAAGTGCCATTCATCTTGCAAAGAATTCTACTTTGCACTCAAAGACAAAACACATACAGTTGCAGTACCATTTCATTCGATCAGTTTTGGATGATTGACAGTTAAGGCTGGAAAAGATTCATACTGATGATAATCCAGCAGATATGTTTACAAAGGTAGTAACAAGGGAGAAGTTGAACTCATGTTCAGCTTCAGTTGGTCTTCTAGACTAAACAAAATAAAGGAACAGCTGAGTCCAAGGTGGTTCAATCCAGTGGGAGCCTCATGTGGGTAGCGGTATTGCTACAGGATCAGTCTCCAAGTGGGAGGTTTTTTAGTATAGTGTGGATACTGATCAGTCACCAAGTGGGAGATTGTTAGCTTATGGTGACTAATCAAGAAAGTACTATCCAGGAAAGTACTGTACACTTTTCCTCCCGACCTCGTTGGGGTTCGGGGCCGGGCCGGGCCCCGAGCGGGGGTTTGGGGGCAGCAGCCCCCAAGAGCAGGGGTTCGGGGGTGCAGCCCCCGAGGAAAATTTTTTTGAGGCCGACTACTTTTTTGATTATTTGGGCCGACTACTTATAACTCATTCTAACCCTAAAGTGGGAAAAATATTGTATAATATGGCTTAGGGTTAGGGATTTTCATGATGTATGATTTTAGTACTTGTGACAGAATTGGGCTATAAGGGATTACGGATTGTAATCAGGTTGTAATCACAGGATAATAATAATATTGGACTAGCTGTTGGTGGACGTAGCCCAGGGATTGGGTGAACCACGTTAAATCTGTGTCTCTTGTGTTCTATTCTGTGTGGTTTATTATTTTCTGATATTAGTTATATTTGCACATAATTGTTATTTCTACCTTGTTAATCCTAATAGTTTTTACTCTTCCATTAATCAACTTATAATCTTGCCTGGATAATACTATAGGAACATGAATGGTCAAATTTATATTAAAATTTATGAATCATAATTTGATTAATGTAGGAACACGAATGGTCAAATTTATATTAAAATTTATGAATCATAATTTGATTAATGAAATCAACAGTTTATTGAAAATGCTCATTATACAACTGGAAGAGACTTATACTCTAAAGAAAGAATTTATTGGATGATTAATCATAAAAATAATGGTTATCTTATTGAATTCAAATATGCTACAATAACTTGGATGATAATTCCATCACTGACAAGTTGTATTGTAAAGTACCTGACAATAGTAGGTTTTTCCTCTAAAGAAGTAGAAACAAAGGATAATGAAAATTATTATAATGATATCATTCATTGGAAGAGTTTTACTACATCCTAGGAAATAGTTGGACGTGACAAATACATAGTAGTGGTTGACAAAGAATATCATCAAATGTGGAAGTTAGAAAAAGAAGGTAAAGAAAGTGAAGAAATAAATATATGGTCTCCTTTACATATCAACCTACAAGGAAAAAAGAAGAAGAAAAGAAACAAATAGCGATGGATGCACATTAATTTTGGGAGAGAAGGTATCATTACATAATACTGAAGGAAGAATAATTCAAGATACTAAAACGGTAGAGTTTGACCCCCAACTTCTTTTTGAAACCAACAAGTATGGAAATTATATACCATTGTTCACCATGCCATTAGATTGTACAAATGTATGGTGGCTGCAATAATTTTTTTTAATTATTGTCATTAATTATAATATGTATAATTTTAAAAAAAAGATTCCAACTTCTTATTACAATTACATTGTAAACAGATTTGGATAATTTCAAATGTATTTTTCAGTTGTAGTTCAATTTAAATGTCTACATAAAAATAACCATGTATCACAAAAGAACATATTAATGCATTAGAAAAATATCAATGAAAATCAACCAACTAACTATATAGCCACATCAACATTTAATGCACCCATATAAAAACCAAGGTTAATTAAATCCTCATTAAGACCTAATGATAACTAAATGCCCCACATAAACCTTCTTGTAATTGAACCCAATCCATTAATCTTACTTTATTAGACTAACCCAAAACTTAGTTAAAGACTAAAACTAATAGTTCCATAGTCAAGCATCAATTAAATTTTAAAACCAATTGAACCCTAACCTTATGTATCAAAATCAATGTAGATCCCAAACGAAATTTTAAACTAAACCTAACACTAAGCCAAGTTTAATTGTAAACCCTAAACCTAATTGAACACTATAATTAATTATAATACTAACCTTATACCAAATTGATGGAAATTCCTAAAACAAATTGAACCCTAATCATAAACCAATATAGAAAGTAACAGTAATAGTAAATGAGAAATAAACCATGGTTAAATTGAACCATAAGCACTAAACCATAACCATAATTAAAAATTGTAGCTTGAACCCTAAGCCTAACACCAAATTGTTTTGAACCCTAATCATCAACCTTATAAACCCTAACCCCAACCCTATGCCAAATTGATTTGATACCGTAAATGAAATTAAACACTAACACTAAATTATGTTGAACCCTAATTGTAAACCTAATTAAACATTAAGACAAATGCAACTCTTAAACTAAACTAAATTAAACCTAAATTTTGAAACAACTTGAATACTAACAATAACACTAGGCCAAATTGAATTGCAAACCTAAATCTAATTGAAAACTTGAACTCCAACCCTAACCCTGAAACTAAATCAAATTAAACCCTAATCAAAAAGGTCTTCAAAATCTCTAACCCTAACTCTATACTAGATTGAATTAATGTCCTAGACCAAATTTCATCTTGATACTAACATTAAACCAAATTGAACTGTGATAGTGAATAAAATAGAACCCTAACTATAAACCAAATTTAACCCTTAACCTAAACTAAATTAAATGCAAATTTTAAACCAAATTAAACCCTATCCCTAAATTAAATTGAACCCTGATCCTAACACTACACCCAATAAAACTGTAAACATAAACCTAATTCAACATCAAACCAAATTGAACACTAATAATGAACACTAATACAGAAACTAATTGTAACAGTAAACAAAAATTAAATTATAATAAAATCTAATTAAGCATTAAACTAAAATTGAAAACTCTAACTCCAACCCTAAGCCTAACTCTAAATCAAATCGAACCCTAATCATAAACCAAATTGAACCCTTAGCCTAAACTAACTTAAACCTAGATCATAAACTAAGTTGAACCCTAAATATAACACTGTGTGAAATTGAACCACAGACCTAAACCTTATTGAACATTAAAGAAAGTTGAACCCTAATTGTAAAGAAAATCATAAAATAATATTAACACTAAACCAAATTTAACCCTATCCTTGAGCACTATCCATAACAATAAACTAAATTGAATAGAAACCCTAGATATATTTGAATATTAAACAAAATTCAAACCAACCCTAACACTACAAAAAATTGAGCCTAATCATTTATGTAAAAAAACTTAACCCTAACACTAAGCTAAGTAAAATACAAAACTTAAACCTAAATGAATATAATAAATGAAATTGTAACCCTATACCAAATTGAAGGAAACCCTAAGTCTTATTAAATCATGATTCTAATAGTAAACCAAATACAACTCTAACCCTAAACCTAAAAGAAAAATAATCCAAATTGAATGGAAGCCCTAAACCAAATAGAATCACAAGCACAACACTAATCCATGTTGAACCCTAACCCTAATACTATATCAAATTGAAACCTTAACCAAAACTAACTATAACACTCAACCAAATTAAATCTTCACTATAAACCTAATTCAACATCAAACCAACTACAATAATAAATAAAATAATACCAAACACTAACAATAAAGTAAATCAAGCCCAAATCCTAAACTAAATTTAGCGGAGTCCACACATAATTTAACATTCAATCAAATTGAAGCCTAATCCTAAGACTACACTAAATTAATCTCTAACATTGAACCTAATTGAATAATAAAATAGAATTGAAACCTAAACCTAAGACTAAATAGAAAACCTAACCCTAAACCTAATGAAAAATTGAAACAAATTAAAATAAAATAAAAAATTTTCAATTATTTAAAAATTATATTTATTAATGTAATATTACAAACTATACTTATAAAATTGAAGTTATTAAGTTTTTATTTATGTAAACTATATGAGTTGATGTTAAATTTAAAATAAATATTTAAATAATTAATACGAACAAAATTTACTTTTCATTAAAATATTTAAATTGAAAAACTATTTAAATTTCAAAAAAGTGTTTAATTGTTTATAAGAAACAAATATTGGAATTAGAAAATTCTAAGTTAATTTCTTTTGAGTGATGGTTCTAGATGTTAGTAGCCTATATAAATTAAATAATATATATAAAGTAAGCTGAGAGATATCGAGACTTTATTTTTTAAAATTTAATAAAGTTATATTATTCAAATGGAATATGTATACATATACATACATACATACATACATACATACATATATATATATATATAGATATGTATGTATGTATGTATGTATGTATGTATGTATGTATATGTATGTGTATATACATATACATATATACATATACACATACATATATACATATACACATACATATACATACATATACATACATACATACATACATATATATATATATATATATATGTATATATATATATATGTATATATATATATATATATATATATATATATATATATATTATATATATATATATAT